>MJUU01069663.1:250793-302088 GCA_002080025.1 Modiolus philippinarum | reverse complement strand
TATGACAAGCGTGATGATTTTAATTTCCCCATTGTGAACTTTCCCTTTCTTAGCAGCAATATACCTACCTCTCCAGCCTATGGAGTGTACATTTCACAGTTGATTCGTTACTGTCGAGCTTGTAGTTTGTACAGTGATTTTTTGAACAGAGCAAAAACACTGTCCCAAAAGCTGCTTAGTCAGGGATTTGTTCAACCTTTGTTAATTTCATATCTCAAGAAATTCTATGGCCGTCACCATAGCATCATTGAAAGATATGACGTGTCAGTATCCCAAATGAAAGTGGACATTTTCAGCTAGATTCACGTCTTCCCGGATTTGACTACCGACTTTGACATTTTCCCGGATTGAATCACTCACAGTGTGACGGGTGCTGTTAACAGAGCAGGACATGCTTANCCTTCCGGAGCACCTGATGTCACTCTCAGTTTCACTGGAGTTCACACTGTGAGTGCCTTTGTTCTGAATGTTGTGGTTTCTGGTTCTGTGCTTTGTGTCTGTCTGGCGTCATTGTTTTTGTGTCTAACGTCATTGTTTTCTGTGTTCTCGTTTTTGCCCTGTCTTTGGACTTCGATTTTTGTGAATATCTCCCCTTTGTTCCTTCGGTATTCTACTGCTGTTGTTTCAAACTTTGCAGTTGAAAAGTATGAGTTGTAATTTAAATACAACACTTAACATGGGTCTTTATGCACCATGTCATCATTAGTCATATGTGCAATGAAAATTGATAAATTATCAAACTTTGCTTACAAAAGTCTTCGTTGGGTTGAAATCCATTCAGGGGTCTTAGGAAAGTTCTTTGAAGGACAATTAAAGAAAGACTAACGACAGGTGTAAAGTGCAGGCAAAAGTCAACATGGTATAGCAAGGTGAGGCAAAAAACAGGTAAATGATAATAAAATTTCCCGTGATAATTATTTCTTGATACGTTCAATACATTTTTATGTTTTCAGTGGTAATACTTCTTTTCACCTTTCAAATTGACATTTTTTTACAAATCTGACAAAAGAAATAAAATCTGAAAATACAATAAATCCTAAAACAAACACAAGACACAAAGCACCAACACTCCCAACAACCTGAGAACTCGTTCTTTTATCCTCAGCACTTGTTCGTTTTCTTAAATAAGAACTTGTTTCAGTCTTATCAATTTCAAGTATTGATTTAAGTTCTAACAATCGTTCTGTTAACATTTCAGCAGTCACATTTCCGCCCCCGAACCCACAAGGACACTGTACTATACATTCTCCAGTAGAACTATATGTTATTTCTATACCCGAATTTGTCTGTGTAGTTGCTGGTGATGAAACAGACGCAGAAAAAGAAACCGTTAAATCTGTGGTCAAAATTGCTATTGATGAAACTGACTCACTTGCTGATGTAGACGTTTTAATGTTTGAATTTGTTTGTGTAGTTTCAGATGTTATAACAGATGAGGAAATAGTAAACTGCTCTTCCTTGGAGACTGAACTATCCGACAAATCTGTTGACGAAGTTGAATCGCTCGCTGTTATTGAAGAAATTGAAGCGCTTGATGTTGACGAAGTTGAATCGCTTGCTGTTGTTGAAGAAATAGAATCGCTAGATGTTGACGAAGTTGAATCGCTTGTTGTTGTTGAAGAAATTGAATTGCCAGATGTTGACGAAGTTGAATCGCTTGCTGTTGTTGAAGAAATTGAATCGCTTGATGTTGGCGATGTTGAATCACTTGATGTTGTTGAAGAAGATAGATCGCGTGATGTTGTCGACGTTTTATCACTTAATGAAACTTCATCGAATTTTGTTGTTAACGTTGAATCACTAAAGGACTCCGAATTCATTATTTTTGTTGACAAAATCGGATCGGATGGTGATCCTGAAGTCAGTTTTGTTGACAAAGGTGAATCACTTGATGTCTCTGTATAAACTATCGTACTTACATATGTTGAGTCAATAAATGATATTTTATTTGCAGTTGTAGACCTAGAAACACTAGATGTCACGTCATCGCTTGTTTTCGTAGATGTTGATTCTTTCATTGATACTGTAATCACGTTTGTTGGAGTAAGAGGCGTATCACTTTTTGACTCAGTTTTTAGTATTGTTGTTGTTGCTACATCAGTTGTTTCGACATCGGTGGTTGTAATAATACAGTCACTGATTTGATTTTCAGCTATATTTGATGATGATGTAGGTTCATTTTCTTGAATTATTGAAGCTGATATGAAAATGAAATGAAAAACAGAATAAATTGAAAACTTAATACAAGTTAATTATACATCACATTTTTGAATTTGTGTCAGATTTCAGAACTCCTCTGTTTTGTCCGGTGTGATTGCTTAAGGAGTTTTGCACACGTACCCCTTTTTATTTCATGAATGTCTTCTCTAGGTCAAATCAAGACACCTGACAAGTTTTCATAACGTCCCTGGTGGAACTTCTTAGCATTACAACAAATAGTCCTTATGTTAAATTAAGGGAAAATTAAGAGAAATCAATTCCCCGTCGAATTTTTAATGTCTTCTATCTCTATAGAGGCACACGGACCTACATATTTTTATACCATTACATTAAGCATACAATGCTTAATTCATTAAAATAGGTTTCAAGAAATCATTGATATAAACAACATCAGGAGTGAGCCGCCTTATGAAAATACATCTAATCTGTTATCTGTTTTATAATAATAAAGGTTATGTTAAATATTATATGTTATTCGGGAATCTTCACAGGGGATACGGGTTCATATTTCCTGTCTGTGTTTTATATCCCCTGAGCCGTCAGGCGAAGGGGATATAGGGCACAGACAGGGAATATGAACCCGTATCCTCTGTGAAGCCCGAATAACTTTTATATTCTGCTAGAAGTGCTCTAATTTTTCTATTAAAATCGTTTAAAAATTGTGATTTTCCTACCACGGGGATACGGTCTCATATCCCCTGTCAAGGTAACCAATCAAATTGCAGGATTTACCTGGATATTTCACTTCAGCAGAATATTACTTTATATGGTAGAAATAATTGTATATATCAATTTAGATATACGATAAACATTAATTTTGGAATATAAAAGCCTACAAATAATGTAACAATATATGTCTCAATAAATAACAAAATTTCGAAGTTATCTTCATATGGCCATTTCGACAACTAACTCTGTGCAGATCATATCAAAACAATTTGAAACCGTTAACGATAATATATGAAAAGGTGTAAAAGAACCAAATACCAATACAATCTAAATGTAAGTGCCAAAATCGGCTAATGACAGAGTGTGAGGGAGATACTGCTTATTTTTAAACAAAATTTTCCTAAATTTATATATTGTAAGCTTACGAAAAAAAATCGATTTTCGGGCTAGCACCGAAGTCCTGGGTAATTGGTTGGTGAAGGTTAGACTCTACTAAATGACCAATCAGCTGCTGGCATAGTCAAAAGTAGTACTTATATAAACAAAATCATGCTACCTTCACTTTCAATATAGCTGTCAATATTAACAATATCTGAGTTTTAAAACGCTCAAGTGATCATGAAAAACTTCCGGATTTTGATTCAATGTCTTTCCTTGCATGTGATAAATACTGAAGCCTAATCAATGAGTACATGCATGCCCAAGGATCTGATAGGCCAAATCGGTAATTTGCATACCCCAGTTAGGTTACGCGATAGAAGTTTCTTATTTGACTTTAAAGTTTGGACCCACGAGGGAACCCCGGGGTATAGAAATAGGACCTAGTATCTCCGGCTTGCTGGTTATGACCCCGCCTAAACGAAGCTGACCTCGAGGGAACCCTGGGATATAGAAATAGGACCCAGTTCGTGGTTGTGCGGGATTAATAAATACACAACCCATCTTTCGGATGGGATGTAAACTCAGGTCCACGTGTTGTACAGAACCCTTGTAGCAAGCTCATTTTAGAGTGGTCCGTAGGTGATCGGCTACAAGGCTAAATTCCCCGCCCCTTTCGATTACACCCTACTTTTCCAGTGGCAGTCAGAATTTCCCGTCCCATGACCCTTTTCATACCCCAAAGTGAATATTATTTATTAACAAACTTGTTCTCGTCTTGATATAGCTGAAATATTGCTCAGTAGACGTTAAACAATATTCAATCAATCAATCAATTAACGTTGGGTCATCGGTCGGATATGTTACTTTGCAGACATGCTGCTTCGAGAAAATCATATTGCCGCATAAAGTGAACTTCAGGTTATTAAGAAAATTCACAAAACTTTATAATGGCCACCTATGGAAAATATTTAGTGGAGTCTGACCTGAATACCACCTGGGACTAACAGTCTGAAGTCTTCATTTGACAGTTTCGACTACTACTACGTGTCTTCAGCGCAGATACAATCAAAATTTGGGAAACCCAACATCAAAAAAGTATTGAAAGGATGACAAAAAGGAGAACAAAAGAGAATAAATACCTATTGTTCAGCTTACCATCAAAACAATCTCTGGTACTATAGAAAATATTTTTGTTTTTATTTACAGACGTTGATAAATACTGCACTGGGTTCACCGACACGTACATTTCGCATGCCTTTGATGACGAATGATACTTAATTGCCCAACATTGTATTTGTCCGTCTATATAGTCGTCACATAATGTCTTGCAGTCGTCCAATGTGTTCGCAGAAACAGCAGACAATGGTGAAAATGATTTGTCAATCTTCATGTTCTGATCATCAAAGCTACAATATCCTGTAAATAAGAAAAAAAAGATTCAGTAGCATTATACACAAAATAAATAGTACAGTGTAGAATTATATTAAAAGGGGCAAGGTAGATCAAAGTAGCTTCCATCGGAATAAAAATTAAATGCAACAAAAGAAAGAGGAAATTTGTTGCATATTTACACTTGGTCAGAAATATGGAATATTCGTATTTTCTGAGCCAAATTTGATGTTTGGAAACATCATGCACAAAAGTGTCTGGCTGAAAGTATAATATTTTACTTTATACATTGTTTTCTGACTGTGAATTATAAGAGTCTACGAATCTGTCAGACCACTTCTTCTACCCGTTCTGAAACCCACTTTTTGGTGAAAGTCGAACATTTTTAAAATCAAATATTGGGTGTACAAATATTTCTCAAAAATGCATTTCCGGTGCCAATTGTGTACAAAAATGATTTAAGTAATAATTGCAATGATTTACCAAATTGTTCTTCTTTTAGAAATTGAATTCGTTAAAAAAAATAAAATAAATCGTATAAAAATTTTATGCAAAAATATACGAAACAAAAATATTTCTCCGATGTAAGGACACCAAAACCTCTTTTCTGGCCTAGAAATTTTTAGCCCTAATTCGATTTTGAAGTAAAAAGTCAATCTTTAGTTTATCATTTTCATCATTCATTGTCCAAAATTCTCAGAAAGCACTTCAAGTTTCAGTATTATGTATTCCAAATGAACATCTCAAATTTAAATCTAAAAAAGTTCTGGGATATTTGTCCATGTCAAGTCAGTTAAGTCACTCCTTAATTCTAAATTGGCATGTTAAACATGTAATAATTGAAATTTTCGAAATTCAATAGTTGAAATATTGCAATACATCGGCAAACGAATACCGCAGCGAGAACGAGGAAAGGGGAAATTCTAAAATCATAAATCCAAAATCACGGCAATTCACAGCAACACGAATTGAGACAGTATGACAAAGAAAAAACAAATAAACAAAACAGAACAAGAACATCACAAAATGTAAGCACCCGTCACACTGCCAGTGAAAAGTCCAGTTTTGTCACATTCGGTGTTAGTCAGTCCGGTAACAATATCTGGATCTATATGAGAATATATACTGAATTATTACGGGTTGGCCCTACATATCGATATTTTACCTCCCGCGGTCGCTCAGGGTAAAATATTTGACATAGAGGGCCAACCCGTGGTAAATTCACAGTATATGGAAGCTCAAAGAACTTTTTCGTAAAGGTAGTTCGATCCTAATGAAAATATCAGACGGATTTTTTTCTTTTAAGATATTTTGTAGGTCTTTACCTATACGTTCCAAATGATATGTCACCGATCATCTTTTCCTTTTATCTGGCTTTGAAAATCATGCCAAATTCAGTATTTTTCAGCAATATTTACAAAGAATATATAAGGAACTTTGAGAACAAGCTTATTGTTTATCTTTCATATAAAATAAATATAAGATAGATTTTTTTTTATTTCATAGATATACACTTAAGCTATCTGTTACGCGACAAAAATCTACATGTCACCGTTCGATTAAGAAAGTTATTTTATATAGCTTACGAAATAGACAATATTTACGGGAAAAGGGTGCTAATTCGCGGGAAAGTGTATGCCAATATATTATGACGTCACAATGAATAGGCCAATACAGGAATATTCCGGCTTAAAAATCAAGTCAATTCTGCATCTGACTCGTGTTACACATATGCGCCAATCGAATGCGCCGTGTATTAGTGTCGATCTACCTTAAATATTATGACAAGTTTCCTGGTAGGCAATCCAATAAGGAGTTCATTTCACATGTCCAACTGATAGGGTCTGTAAGTCTAGTTCAATTTTGAAACTTCTGGGTACATTGATTGTGTTATATTTAATCAAATTTAGACATTAGACATCGTAAATCATCTCCAATGTGAATTCCATTTTCTGTCAGATGCACAAGAATGATGCGCAGTCTTAAACCCTCGTGCTACCTTAAGTGACGTGTACCTTTTAAGCATCGTGCAATAAGTTTTTGAACTTTGAAAATTTAACATGACATATAATACCAGATTGATCCAATAATACTGTTTGGGGAGTAACCGACAGCCACTTGTTCGCTGATTGCAGCCCCCTAGTTCACGTTAATTCGTCTCAAAGCTTTACATTGTTTCTTTTTTGGTTTTTTGGTTTTTAAGCTTACCTGGCCAAAGGCCATGTGAGCTTTTGCCATCACTCGGCGTTCGTCGTCCGTCCGTCCGTTAACTTTTATTCAAAGATCTTCTCCTCTGAAACTAATGAGCCAATACTAACCAAACTAGAACTGAATCATTACCAGGGTATGCTCTTTCAAGTTTGTGATTTGTATGTCCGTAGACCAAACAACATGGCCGCTGTTACTAAAAATAGAACATAGGGGTAAATTGCCGTTTTTTGCAAATTACTCGAAAACCAATACAGATATCAAAATTCTGACATGTGGTAAAAATTATCAACATGATGAGATCTACCTGCCCTGCAATTTTGGAAAATATCCGTTTACCCGTCTTGGAGTAATTGTCCCTTTTCAGTAAAATTTTCAGTTTTCGTTACTTTTAGTCTTATATATTGAAAATGGTAGAAGATAGAAATAAAGTTTGCGTAATAAATATGGTCAGCATAGTAAGATCTACATGTCCTGCAACTTTGAAGAAAAACTGACAACCCACATAGGAGTTCTTGCCGCTTTTACTTTGAATTTTCACAATTTTTTAACGTTTTTACTTTTATTTCAAAAACTGTTTGAGATTAAGGTTAAATGTGAATTGAAAAAGTGTTGAGGTTTTCCAGAACTACAATTTCTACATATGTCCAGCAGGTTAGCATCTCATGCAAGATGGCCGCCACCGGGGGAAAATTGTTTAACATAGGACCCTATGGGAAATGCATTCAAAGATCTTCTCCTTTGAAACCACTGGGCCAATTTTGTCACAGTAGTCATTGGTTGGTTCCCTTTAAAGTTTGTGATTTTTAAGTTTGTACCTCATCCAAGATGGCTGACAGCGCAATGCAGTTTAACATAGGGACCCTATGGGAAATGCATTCAAATGTCTTCTCCTCTGAACCCACTGAGCCAATTGGAACCAAACTTGGTAACAATAGTCTTTAGATGTTTTCCTTCAAAGTTTGTGATTTTTATGTTCATACCTCATTCAAGGTGGCTGCCAGCAGGGAACATAGGTTAACACAGGGACCCTATCTATGGGAAATGCATCCAAAGATCTTCTCCTCTGAAACTACCAAGCCAAATTGAACCAAACCTGGTCACAATAGTCCTTGGGTGGTCCCCTTTAAAGTTTGTGATTTTTATGTTCAGATGGCCGCCAGCGTGGAACATAGTTTAACATAGGAACTCTACGTGAAATTCATTTAAATGTCTTCTCCGCTGAACCTACTGAGCCAATTGGAACCAAACTTGGTTACAATTGTCTTTGGGTGATCCCTTCCAAAGTTTGTGATTTTTAGTTTGTACCTAATCTAAGAATGAAAATGTAACATCTGCTGAACTGATTTAGTATGAATGGGTGGCCTATTAGTGACAATGAATACAAGTGTGGACCAAAATTGATGTCTCGCCCGTCCCTTCATGCTCACAAAATTGATGTGAAATCTCAAACTGACTAAATCAAAAAACTAAACATATTCACTAGACTGTGAAATTAGGGTAAGTGACAAAAACAATAGAGCAGACTGTCATGAATCACCAAAAACGAAAATATTAGTGACCACTGATAGATACTGAAAAACCAAACATGTTCATTAGACCGTGAAAATGAGGTCAAGGGCTAAAGCCAAACAGCAGGCTGTCATGTTCCATTTAAAACAAACTTAAATACTAAATATTATTGACCTACCACTTATAGTTACTGAGAAAATGACCTTATCACTAAAACTTAACATGCTAACAAGACAATGAATTGAGGTCAAGGACAACAGCCATATGACAGACTGTCATGTACTACCTAAGACCAACCTCCATACCATATATCAATGACCTACCACTTAAAGTTACTGAGAAACTAAACTATGCACAAAAACTCAACATGTTCATTGGACCGTGAAACTGAAGTCGCAGACAAACACCATATAGCACACTGTCATGTACTACCCAAGACCAAACTATATACCAAATATCATTGACCTACCGCTTATAGTTACTGCGAAAATTACCTAATCACTAAAACTTAACATGCCGACTACACCATGAAATTGAGGTCAAGGACAAAAGCCATATGACAGACTGTCATGTACTTTCCAAGACCAACCTACATACTAAATATCATTGACCTACCACTTATAGTTACTGAGAAACTAAACTAAGCACAAAAACTTTACAAGTTCATTGGACCGTGAAATTGAGGTCACAGACAAAAGTCATATAGCAGACTGTCATGTACTACTCAAGACCAACCTATAGACCAAATATCATTGACCTACCATTTATAGTTAATGAGGAAATGACCTAATCACAAAAACTTAACATGAAAGTTTACGCCGCCGCCGTCATACTTTGTAGGCATACAATGTATGTCTCGCTTTCCACGCCTTTCTTCGCGGGCGAGACAAAAACCAGTCACCAGGTGAGCGATACAGGCTCATGTGAGCCTCTGTTTTTTGGGGGGGTTTACAGAAAGAGGGGGGGGGGGCATTTGGTCTTTTGTTACATCTAGACACATGTCATTCAACCATAAAAGAGAATATATTTATATACTATGTTGTTATACAATGTATATCTGTGGGCGCATGTTAGTTTTCCGCGTTAAATGCCACTTTTTATATTACTTTCCTTAACCCAGTTTCCCCCTTCAGAATTAATATTTAATTGGAGATAACTTGTACAATATACTTAAGATTTGTATACCCAACATATTTTATTTAATCCATATTACCAAAATAGAACAACAAGTCAGGAACGTTATGCTCGACAGTTTTGCTTGTGGTTTTGTACCTGTCTTTTCCTCTTTGAATTTCGACTCTTAAAAATTCTGAATTGCTGTCTTGTTATAACCCTCATTGTAGAATCTCTCTCTCGCATAGCCAAGTAGCCAAGACCTTAGCCAGTTTTGGCTTCACATCCAGGTCTTATTTTGTTATTTTTTGTGTATTTTTTGTTTGTTTGTTTTTTTTTTTTTTTGGTTTTTGTTTTGTTTTGTTTGTTTTGTTTTGTTTTTCTTTTTTAGTTTTGTTTTTGGTTTTATTTGTTTTTTTTTCCTCTATTAGATTCTACAAATGTTTGGTTTATGTTCTTTCATATCTTTTAATTTGATCTGCACTGAAGAGATATAAGTTGTCGAAATAGCCATAGAAAGAAATTCATTTTACAGCAACATCGGTATTTTGCTATTTAGTCACGTCATTTTTAATCCAAATAGAAAAGTGGGTGGGAACCAAACCGTTAGTCAAAAAAAAGAAAAATCGAGGGACACGGCAACATTCCAACAAACAAGAACACGGCATGAGTACGGGACAGAAAAGAACTAGAGGCTCACATGAGCCTGTATCGCTCACCTGGTGACTGTTTTTATTCATTGTCCCGAAGAGACCACCCATTCATACTATAAATCAGTTCACCAGATGTTACATTTTCAATCTTGGATGGGTTACAAACATGAAAATTACAAAGTTTGAAAGGGAACACCCAAAGACAATCGTAACCAAACTTGGTTCCAATTGGCTCAGTAGGTAAGAGGAGAAGACATGTGAATGCATTTCCCATAGGGTCCCTATATTAAACTATGTTCCACGCTGGCAGCCATCTTGGATGAGGTACGAATGTCAAAATCACATACTTTGAAAGGGACAAGCCAAGGACTATTGTGACCAAGTTTGGTTGAATTTGGCTTGGTAGTTTCAGAGGAGAAAATCTTTGGATGCATTTCCCATAGGGTCCCTAAGTTAAAATATGTTCTCTGCTGGCAGCCACCTTCAATAAGGTAGGAACAAAATTTTCAAGGGGACCACCTAAAGACTATTTTGATCAAGTTTGGTTCCAATTGGCTCAGAAGTTTCAGAGAAGAAGTTCTTTGAATACATTTCAGATAGGGTCCTATGTTAAACTATGTCCTGTGCTGACGACCATCTTGGATGAAGTATGAACATAAAAATCACAAACTTTAAAGGGAACCAGCAAGGACAATTGTATCCAAGTTTGGTTCCTATTGGCTTATAGTGGTTTCAGGAGAAAAGACCTTTGAATGTATTTCCCATAGGGTCCCTATGTTAAACTATGTTCCCCACTGGCGGCCATCTTGGATGAGGTACAACCACAAAAATCACAAACTTTAAAGGGGACCACCTGAGGACTTTTGTGACAAAATTTGGTCCATATTGGGTCAGTGGTTTCAAAGGAGAATATCTTTGAATGCATTTCCCATAGGGTCCTATGTTAAACTATGTCCCCTAGTGGCAGCCATCTTGGATGAGATGCTAACCTGCCGGACTTATGTAGAAATTGTAGTCCTGGAAAAGCTCAACACTTTTGTAATTCACATTTAACCTCCATCTCAAACAGTTTTTGAAATAAAAGTAAAAATGTTACAAAATCATGAAAATTCAAAGAAAAGGAGGCCATAACTCCTATGTGGGTCGTCAGATTTTCTTCAAACTTGCAGGAAATGTAGATCTTACTATGCTGACGATTTTTGTAATTTAAACTTCACTTCTATGTTCTACCATTTTCAATATATAAGACTAAAAGTAACAAAAAAAAACCGAAAATTTTACGGAAAAGGGGCAATTACTCCAAGATGGGTTATCGGATATTCTTCAAAATTGCAGGGCAGGTAGAGCTCATCATTCTGATCATTTTTACTCCATGTCAGATTTTTTATATCTGTAACGGTTTTCGAGTAATTTGCAAAAAGCAGCAATTTACCCCTATGTTCTATTTTTAGTAACAACGGCCATGTTGTTTGGTCTACGGACATAAAAATCACAAACTTGAAAGAGCATACCCTGGTAATGATTCATACCAAGTTTTTTGTAAGTATTGGTCCAGCAGTTTCAGAGGAGAAGATCTTTGAATAAAAGTTAACGGACGGACGGATGACGGACGCCGAGTGATGGCAAAAGCTCACATGGCCTTTGGCCAGGTGAGCTTAAAATGAAGACACATACATGTATACAGAAAAGACAATACGAACTCCATAATAAACAAAGGTGAAATCAGACGCAACGTTAAATGAAGTATCCTGTTCTTATAAGATACATATCATGCTGAGCATTTATGTCAACTCCGGTAGAAAAGTTATATCTAGTAAAGGAAAATCTGTGAAACAGATATCCCATAGCAGACAACATTATCGTATGTCGACAGTTAAACTGCTGTAGGGATGACTTTAAGTTATTGGTAACATACCCTTGCTTAAGTAGCCTATTTGTAAGCAACCGATCTCTATCAAGGTAGTCACTGTATCGACCACAGGCCCTTGAGTAGCGAATGAGTTGAGAGACGTAAACTCCATATGCTTGCGCTTTTGGAATGTTGTTAAAAAGAAAAGGGAAGTTGACTATTGGAAATTGAATTCATTGCGTTTTGCATACAGCCTAGTTTGTACATATTGGCTTGTCCTTGTCTTCTTATAAAATTTTAGTTTCTTGATATTTGGGTTATTGGATGTGGTTTGTTTCCATTGATTTATTCACTTTTTACCTTTTCGGGGCCATTTAGGGCTTACTATATGGTGTGAGGTTCCTCACTGTGTTGAAGACCATATGGTGACCCCTAGATGTTTTGTTTTTTTTTGTTTTTGGTCGTTTTAACTTGGATATTTGGTAGTTGTCTCCTTGACATTTATCCCATTTCCTTTCTTTTTCATATATAGTCAATTTCGAGATGAAGGTCAAGGAAAGAAGCCAATGAGGAGGTATCTAAAGTATCTTTAATTTCGAACTCTTTTTGATATACAAGATTAAGAAAATCGCCTTTAGCGATGGCTGTTTTAATAGAACAAAAAAATAGATATTTTGAATACCTGACAAATTTGATTTAGTCCATTCTACCAAAAAGGATAGTAAGGAGATATTTATCATTCCCTTCAAATTTGATTTTGTCAAATTAACAGCTGGCTTGTCCTTGTTTCAAAACAATTTTAGTTTCTTGATATTCCGGTTATTTGATGTGGTTTGTTTCCATTGATTTATTCACTTTTTAATTCTTTTGGGTCATTTAGGGCTTACTATATGGTGTGAGGCTCCTCACTGTGTTGAAGACCGTACGATGACCCCTAGATGCGTTGTTTTTTTTTTTTTGTCGTTTGAACCTGCAGGTTGGATGTTGTCTCCTTGGCATTTACCCTATTTCCTTTTTATTCATTAAGTCATTGCTATCCCTTTTACACCATATATAAAAGTGTGTGTTACCTTTGGATGTATATCATTTGTTAAGTTCCTGTTTTTATGATTTGCTTGAAAATCTTTTACCGTATGTACGAATTGATATTATATAATTCATTAGGTGGCATGTTCATCCAATAGGTCTACGCAATTATTCAACATTCAAAATAGAGCAAGATCAATCATGACCGGAGCAGACTTGAAAAGAACGGTTTCTAACCAAAACAGATTTTGCAAATACAACGCAGTATGAGGTAAAACGACCATGGCAAAAACACACTTCAGTAGCAGTCATGACTATAATAGACATAACGAGAAATGTCAAAACAGCCAGAATTAATTCCATGACTGTTCAGAGTCTGATTCAACTTAACTTCAAGTTAACGTTGACCTGTCCTAAGGTCTCATAGTAAACTTGGAGAGGTAAAGTCAGCACCACAGTGTCTTCCTTCATAAATTCAAAGCTCCCATAAGCATGTAAGCAAGATGAAAGAAAAACACCAAGGTTCTGTACAGTGGTAGTCAATTTAAACGACCTTCTCTGTGTTGTATGAGTTTTCTGTATTTTGTAAAACCAAGCTAACAGGTAAACAGATATTATATAACAAACTTACCACCTTGTTTTTGGCAGATAACGTAGTGCTGACTCGTACAACTGTCATAATGCCAGTGCAAGTCACCGCTAGCTATATACATACAAGGTGAAGTAGGTGAAAAATTTTCGGCACTAGCCCAATATGTGTAATTCAATGATTGACACGTTCCTTCCCAGTAACCAGAAGCACTATTAAAGGAATAAAGTCCACCCCATACATCATTGCTCCTAAACGTATAAAAGAAAAATGTTTAATATTTGTATATACATGTACATTTATAAATAACTAAAATACTTAAGTTACAGTGAATTTAGTTTCTGCTTATACGCCTTTCGACATCTTATGTCTCTTCGGTGGAGATAAAATAGGAATAAAATGATACATGTGCAAAAGCTGATAGAGAAAAAACAAAAGGATCTTACATGAAGCCAGAGATCAGAGCTATGCAGGAGGAAGATACTTGGGTTTGACAAATTTTCTTATTAATATGATATTGCAAGTTTTCAAATAAAAGCGATTTTGGGTCAGCACCGAGGTACTGGCATAAATGAAATAACTGATATTATACTGGTCTATGATTTTTAAATGAGTAATGCCATTGCAATATCTGTTAAATTTTCATACACAATCATATGGCATTTTCTGTGTGCTTAAAGATAGGAGTTTTTAATTGCTAATAGGTCATTCACATAGAAGACTATTTGATTATCTGATCTGACGCTGCTTGATGGATATCATTGCTATTAAAACATCCTAGGTCCTCTTAAAGCATTAAACCTTACATGCATGTATGGAAGTCATGCAATAATATTTAACGAAGTGATCGGGAAAAAAACTTTTGTCTCATGTGTATTTACTCCAAATCCTCTTATTGGAATATTGAAACTATTCACTTGAGTAACGTAGATGGTCTTGTTGATATCACGTCTGTCTACTATGCTCTAGACGATATGCCAATGACGTAAAAGTGATTTCATGATGAAGAACAACAATAAAAGCGTTGTTCCTTTGCTTGTTTTGACCATGCATTTGTAGAGACTTTGTCTCATGTACATTTACTCTATATTCTTTCATTCACCATTGGAAGATCTGTGGCCAACCATAAATTTAGTCTGCGTGTCAGATGATTTTGAGAGGGCATTGATAGATTGAAATAACATGTATGTTGATTAGATTATCTAATCTTGCATTCTTCTTAATTTAATTTTGAGACATCATTGCTCGAAAATATAAATGACATGTACAAAACAGTGTTATCATTTTTTTTTTTTGACAATCAGCTTTCACACACGATTCATACCAGACGCCTTTCCTTATTCAATCATTAACTAAACAAGTAACCTATGAAAGTAGCAATGAAAATCTGAGGACATCTTCATGAGCCAAAATTTAGGATTGGGGCATATTATTTTTTGTCCTGTCTGTCTGTTGTGTCTTTGCGTTCGAAACTTTCACCTTTGCAATGCCTTTTTAACTATTTAAGACTGAATTTTCAGGTATATTTTCATATTAGTCAAATCGAACTTAAATATGAAGCAAAAAATAAAGATTAAGTCAAAGGTCAAGGACACGGACTAAGGTAGAATAAAGGTTATATCGGGTATTTTCAAATATTAACTGTGGAATCTTTATTTTTATCGTATTGAGACGGGGTTTGCTTCATTTTATTGCTAAGAAAATGGTAGAGCTGAAGTATGCGTAATTTTACTGTTGTTACTATTGCTTTATTATTTATCACATTGGATAGGGGGAAGGTTTGGGCCCAATAAAACAAGTTTAATCCCGCCGCAGCAGGTTTGCGCCTGTCCTAAATCAGGAAATTTAATAAGCCTTTGTGAGTCTTGTCTGTTTTATACTTAGTTTACCTTATGTCTATAGGAATATAGGATGGTGTTTATTTCTCTGAATTTGATTACTCTTTATTTAGGGGCCGACTCCGACCAATTGGTAGATGTGTGGTTTTCTCACCATTCATTGAAGATCTCATGGTGGCTTTGAGTTGTTATTACCCCCCTGTGGGTCGTTTTCTCTTTGACACATTCCCCGTTTCCCTTCTTTTTTATTCTTTGTTCACTATTTCTGAGGATCAAGAGGTTAAAAGGATGCCAAACGGATAACATGATTTTTTTTTCAGATTTTGATGCAGAATTGTCTTCTTGCATGTTTAAACAGATATATAAATCACTTTAATCATCTTGAACTAACAAGAAGTCAAAAGGGGCCAAAATGTATTAATTTCAGAGTTTTCTGATATCTTGCTGTAGAATCTTTAATGGGGTGTGTTCGATACCTATGCCTAATTATCTGTTGCAACAGCTGTTTGATGTGATCTGCACTGATGACACATTTGCCATCTGCATAAACCTTTCCAAAAAATGCGCTTTTATGTTATTTTCAAATATGAAAAAGAAAGGAAATGCGATAAATGTCAAGGAGACAACATCCCATATCCAGGTTAAAAGTATATATTCAACTCTGATAACATACGAACTGGGTCATAAGTCGGACGCAAGTTTCCTTATTTAAACGAATGGCATTTAACTTGTATAGCAACGCATTTCGACCCCAGTGGTACGTTTTGTTCAGCATTCATGTAAAAATTCATAGACAGACATTTTTTTCTTGATTTGTTTGGCTTTTTCCAAAATCAAAGAGTAATATATTTTATCTACTTTTTGGTTTGAAAAATGCAAACAATGTCAATCAACGTATGATTAAGTGTATTATATACGAAATTAAAAAAAAATAAAAATTGAATAAAGAAAACGAGAGCTATAATAAAAAATTTTGTCGGCCAAGATTCTACGAAACCATCAAGAACAAAGCCACAATCTTGATTCAAGCAACCAGATCCCTGAGGGGTTGTGTTTCATGTCCATTTACTCTTATGCAGCAATCTACTTATCACAATGGATCCAAAATGACAATATCCACATGTCATTGCATGTCAGCATAATGATTGTTCCAAACCATTTGAAACAACAACGGAATCATACCAAGGAGTCCGAGCTATGTTTGTATTTGATAGAGACCCAAATTGTGTGAAAAGTCATTTATTCAAAACCCAAAACCCATAATTGTAAATGAAACATATTACATAATATAGAAAACAAGAATGAATGGCATAACAAATGCAAAGGTGGGGCTCGAAAAGGTGCCCCACACATGAATTTTAAGTTTACAATGAAATATTGTCTTTGTAGAATTACTGTCTTTGTCAGGATGCCATAGATAATAATCAAACAGTAAACATTTTAAAATTAATTGTCCTACTCTTAATAGCTGAACATAACATAATCTTGATAGTTCAACAAAAAATTCAACATCTTAAACACATACGTACAACATAAGACATACATGCTTGCATAATTTCAAAGCTAATTTCACAAGCGGTGGGTAAATGGGTGGGAATTAAAAATTTGCCCATAAAATTCTGAACTTCCAAGTAAGATGTAAAATGGCCGACTGACCGCGTACCCTCGTGCCAAGTGTAATGAGAGCTATAATAAAAATATATCACTTTTGATGTTACTCAATTAATTATGACGTCCAAATAAAAGGAATAAAGACTGTACTTACACAGAAGAGTTCGTGATTCCATTCTCTATAAATACTATAAATAATGAAATGGAAATAGAATTTCTCTTAAGATGAATTTAAATGTTAGGCCATTAATTTCAGGTGAAATATTGATATTTAATATTTATGAAGTACATCTTTCGATTTCTATTTTTAGGGTTTTTAATTATTTGAATGATTTTGATAAGTTTTATTGAAAAATGAATTATATATTTGAAAATTTGTAAATGCTATTGTAAAAGAACTGTCTGGGAATACGTTTCAAAATTAGTTCAATAAAGCAAACAAGGGGACTTTATACGAATTATATATCACATTTAAAAATGTTTAATGCATCTACAAAGTATTATGCATAGTCCTAAAAAAACTAATTTCAGGAAAAAAAATAGCACAACAAAGTACGACATATATTTTGCCTAGAGTATAAGTTTACCCTTACAATTTTCTTTAATGGGCAATATGCTGATATATTATTATCTTAGATTTGATCTTTTGATGTTAATACTTTTTGTAGTATTGAACTGGCCGTAGTGCACGAGTTACCGTGACACTGTCAAGACGTTACATTCAGGTAAATATAATTTTACTTCTTGAATGTGCTAATACGCATTATGTGATGAAAGGAATTTTTGCAAAAATGCTTAAAAGTTATGAAATGAACAAAACACTAATCATTTAAAAAATTGATGGGTGTTCCATGGAACACTTGTATCGCCTGCACTACAGACAAACCATTTTTGGCCAAGTGAACCTAAAAAATCTGTAAAATCAAAATTTCAAATATCAGATGCACAATTAAATCAAGTTATCAACAAATTCTGAAAGACTGGTTTGAATATGACTTCTAGTTTTGAAAAGTACCATATTAATGAACTAAATTAACAAATGAGCTATTTTGGCTCAGTGAACCTCAAAGATCTGTAAAATCAAAATATTGTGTATCAGATGCACAACAAGATCAGGTGAACAACATATCCTGCAAGTTTGGTTGGAATCTGACTTATAGCTATGATGGAGTTGAGGATTAACTAACCAGAATAACAAATGAGCAACTTTGGCTCTGTGAACCTCTAAATTATGTAAAATCAAAATTCTGAATATCAGGTGAGCATCTACACCCACAAATGACTACAAATCGACTTACCCACAAATGAGCAATTTTGGCTCCGTGAACCTCTAAAATCTGTAAAATCAAAATTCTCAGTCAGTATCAGGTGCACATCTACACCAGGTGAACAAAATATCCTGAAAGTTTGCTTGGAATTGGACCAGCAGTTTTGAAGGAGTTGCAGATTCAAAACCCACAGACTCATAAATGAGCAATTTTAGCTCCGTGAACCTCTGAAATCTGTAAAATCAAAATTCTCAGTATCAGGTACACATCTACACCAGGTGAACAACATATCCTGAAAGTTTGCTTGGAATTGGACCAGCAGTTTTGAAGGAGATGCAGATTCAAACCCACAGACTCACAAATGAACAATTTTGGCTCCGTGAACCTCGAAAATCTGTAAAATCAAAATTCCAAGTATCAGGTGCACAACTAAACCAAGTGAACAACATTCCCTGAAAGTTTGGTTGGAATCGGACTAGTACTTTTGAAGGAGTTGTGGATTCAAAAACCGACAGACGACGCAGTGCAACGCAGGACGACAACGACGTAAGACGACGGATAGTAATCCCTAGGTGTCGACTCTGCATACAGCAGGCGACACAAAAACAAGGCGCAACACATAAAACTTTTCCAAACGGGTTCTCTTGATGCTAACCTCTCAAAAACAAAATGCCGCCTATGTTCCTTGCATTAAACGCGGATCACACAAATAGTACTCGAAGCAGGGCGGTCAACTCTTGCACAAGATAATAATAAACATTAAAAATATTCACCAATGTGTGTTCCACTCGTTGTTTTTGTAATACTCTATCATTAAAACAACAGACTGTGAGTTGATGGTCACCAGTGTTCCACCTTTCTGTTGGCACCATGAAGCAGCCCCAACCCATGACATCTCAGTCGGATTAAAAATCAATTGGAAGCTGGTTGAAGAGTTCTCTGTAATCATTAAAATAAGAAAATAATCATTTTTGCCGCATTCTGGTATGACTTGTAAGTAGAAAAGAATAAAAACCTCAGTACATAGTTTTGTTGAATACAAAAATAGTGTTTAACGGGGTGGTAATATATTTTCAACAGCAGTAAAAGAAACGGTAAATCACCAAAGTTAAGTAAAATAATAACATCTGAAATTAAAATATAAAAACGGGATTATTATCGTGATGAAAAATTATTCTTCAATATTGCATGAAATTGGAAGATAAGCTTCAAATATTTTATTGAAGAATCTTGAAATGTTACAAATGAGTCGAAATTACAAATGGTATATTAAAAACTGAAAAAGATATCAATACAACGTATGTTTACATATATCAAAAAGGCTTAATTAGTTCAATATCCCGATTTTTATTCAATTTCTCTACCTGGTGTGTCAGATAAGTTAATTTGATGGTGTAAGCTTATTCACATTAAAAATCTGCAAACAAAGAAAACTATTGGTCAATATTTTGTACTATTCATCATTCTTTTAAGTATTTAATTGTTCTATATATGTGAGACCTAAATGGCTTTTATCTCAATTGCCTTCAGAAACTCTTCGATTAAAGTTTAAATTTTACAACGATAATCAAGTGTCACATTACGCTCATCTCAATTATAAATCTAAATCAAGCGCGGAACGACTCATCAATAATT
The DNA here is from genome assembly GCA_002080025.1 of Modiolus philippinarum. NCBI lineage: Eukaryota > Metazoa > Mollusca > Bivalvia > Mytilida > Modiolidae > Modiolus > Modiolus philippinarum. The sequence continues at coordinate 282,127 of MJUU01069663.1, read as the reverse complement.
ACACCGTCACAAGATGTATAGATGCCAACATTTAGAAGTATTAATTACTGGGTGACAGTAATTGGCTTTAAAGAAGTATGGCCATTATTATGTGTATTTTGTTCACACATTAGACCATTTTGCCAATGTGCTCAAAGGAGTAGGGGCGATAAGGGCCTTATTTGGCCTAAAAAATAAATTTGGTGAATTCACAGAATTATCTCATTAAAATATTCTGTGGGTATGGCTTTTCAGTAAACAGTAACAGTTCTCAAATATTGATGTATGAATACTGAGTTTTTGAGCATAGAAGAAGGGACAAATTGAAGATTTTGTCGAAAAATGACAAATTTGACCAATTTTGTCTACTTTTTCTGTATAGGAAATATAGAGCACATGCAAGAACCACTTAAATATTTCTATGAGAGGTTCAATTCATTTGTACCAATAAGTTGGTTAATTATCTAATTGGTTCTTGAATGTGCTCGATATTATCGGTTAGGAAAACTGTACCAAAATCTGCCAAAATCGTTATATTTCTATGAAAATTCTCAAAAGTAGCCTTTTCATGACGTCAGAACTGTACTTATTGTGACGTCATTGGTTCTAACTTTTGTATTTTTTCTGTTAACGGGATCTTAACTTTGAAATGAATATGAAATAAAATCTTGATGTGCAACTTAGAAATTCACTGGAATATTGGGCAAAATCAACCCCCTATCACACCTTGTCCTTTTGTAGAAAATCTAGTTATAGGTGGTGTCTGGAAAGTGTTCGTCCTAGGAATGAAAAATATAAATGGCACATTTGTACATTTTCGAACAAATAAGCAGTCGAAAATGGCTGTAATCAGCCTTTTGTGTCAATTTATAAGCCATTCTACAGTGTTTGGGAAGATGAAACTACCCGAAAGACAATGAGAGCCAAAACCATTTTTTTTTGTTGCGAGTGTATAAACATTTGCCCTTCCAAATGACATTAAGTTTATTTTGGTTCTGGAAGTGCTATATAACGAATTTTTAGAAAAATCTATCAATATTGTGAAAATCTATCACAACTGCATTCAAGTGGCCATTTCAGTGACTATAATATTTTATCTAATAGCTTGAAAATGCATCTGAATTTATTTTGTTATAATAGTGTATACAATAGATGGCCTTTTAAAACAGTTTTGAAGAAGATTTGGCGCATTCGTAAAATCGGTATGCTGAGGAAATAATTTCACGGGAAAGTGGCCATTCCTCTTTCAGCTCAACGAAGAGGACTGAGAGCAATTGTGAAAGTATAGTATTGACGACGTACAAAAATGTATGTTAAACCTAAATAAGAAATCGTATAAATTTTGTAAAGAAGGAAACCTTTATAGATTGACTGTCAGGACCAAGTGTTGCAACATGGACTATATATGTGTTGCTGTTTTATTTATATCTCTTAAAAGTCCGTTTCTTTTAGGCTGTAAACTTCCGAGTTCACTATTGAAAATATTTGTTCTCCATCCCGGTATTAACGTTCTAGGAAACATGTACAATCCATTTTATATGATGTAGTGATCATCTATACGTCAAACAATTTTTGTTTTTGGTATCCTAAATCAATAATTAATTTTCAAAGGTATCTAAGGTCACTCCACAGTGTAGCCTAGCAATACAAATCTTTTTTTAAATAAATATCAGCACGTCCGTAAATAGAGATGAAAGACCTTTTATTGTGTGTGACTTTTCTTTATAGTTTGTTTTATTTAGGTTGTTTGGTTTTTTTTTCTTCTTTTTCTTTTTTTTGTTTGTTTTTCCCCTTATTATCATTGTTGAACTACGATGGTTTGAACTGCAATACCTCGAACACCATGAAACAACGGCAGTAGAATACCGAAGGAACAAGGGAAGCGATGACTACAAAAATCGAAGTCCAAAGACATGGCAAAAACGGTAACAGATAAAAACAAAGACAAAACAAGGACGTGAGACTGCTACAGTGCACGGAAATAAAAAGATAACATTAAGAACTAAGGCACTCATAGTGTGAACTCCCATGAAAACCGGGAGTGGCATCAGGTGCTCCGGAAGGGTAAGCATGAATGTCTCGAACTCTTAAGTTGTATCCTTTATTCAATTTATACAGTTAGACCTTTGATAGCTCGAACACCTCTCTGGCTCGAACTGTTTTAATCGGTCCTTTGTGTGTTCGAGCCATCGAATTGCCCTGTATTAATCCTATAGACAACGCTTCTTTAATCTAAAGGGCATTTTTATCATGAAGAGTAAAGTCTTAAGCAGATTTGTCAACTTGTCAGTTTAAAGCTAAGACTTTTTATTCTTTGAAACTATTAAATGTACATGTAAAGATGGGAAGCAAAGGGCTGAAGTTGTATGTACTCCTTTGAAAGAGCATGCCTTTTGTCTGTGCTGGACCGGATCCAACCAGCTTAACCCTTAGTATTCTATGAAGAATCTTAAACTTGCTAATACAATATTACGCAAGAGGTGATTGCAGCTTGCTATTAATATTACGCCGACTCATTGCATTTAGCCGAAGGCAATAAAATATCTGTCGTTGTATGTACGTTTTACAGTTAATACAGGTGAAATATCTTTGACGTACAATAATTAAAACATCTCAAATGATTGATTAATAATTCAGACCTCAACGTCCAAGTAAATCAACAAAGCAATGAAGACAAAACGGGCAATTGTTCCTGATTGCCACTAAAATAGGGACGAAATGGTCCGGGGCAGGACATTTAGCCTTCTTAATTGATTAAACAGAAAATATAATAATTGGAATAAATGTTCCACTGCACTCCCCGCCTAATATCCTGGGGATATTACCATAACTTTCAATTACTATATTTTTACTTATCATAGAACAAAATATGAAATAAATGAACTGTTGAATCCATCAAACAGCAATATCTATTAGTACAACTTAGATATTTACATTAGGTACAGTTTTCTTCAAATACAAAGAATCATGTCTGTGATCGGACGAAGGTATGTTGTCGGTTTTCTATCGACAAACAATCTAACTTCAGCTTTTCTGCTGTGCGTTATCACAGGTTTTCTAGATAATATCAACCGTTTTTAACGTTTTAAAGAGTTCCCGCTTCTAAGGGCCTTGGAGATATTGCTAACTCGACAAATCCCGGGTATTTTTGGTGCCGTTAGGCCCTGGTCGTGTGGCCCGTAGCTTATATCTAGAGCTTCTCCATTGGCAAAGAAGACCTTCTTCCTACAATCAAGTATGACCTTTTTCTTAACAAAAAGTCAAGACCTAGTAACAAGTCGTCTTCCATTGGGGCGACGCAGAGATCTATTCTATACCTCGTTGTTCCTATTTGTACCACAACGGGTCCAGTGACGAATGCTTTCATACGCATGTCCTTTCCAGTACCATGCATGTTGAAAAAACGCTTTATAGGCGGTTTCAGTTTGAGTGATTGATACACTCTTTCCGATACATCAATCACTTCAGCCGCGATGTCAACCACCGAAATAACTTGTTTATCCTGGATCTTTAATTCAAGGCATAACACAGCATATTCTCCAAGCTTACATAATTTCGGAATTTTTCCACGATCAATGACTGTTGCTCCTTCTGCGTAATATTACATACAGGTTCTGACTCGGTACCTGTGTCAATAGACTTCTTTTGTCTCTAGTTTCGTGTTGGGTTCCATACAGATCGCCAACTGATTCGAATTTGACTTTGGTTTTGAACACGGTGTGTCCGCGGAGCTAATACTATCTTCACTAGAGTCTTAAACAACTGATGTTGTACGGTATATGCCGTCTTGTTGGGCAGACGCATACTTTATCACAGGGTCTTCATGCTTTCGAGAATTTTTTTGTTGTCTGTTTTGATCTAAAATATTTTTGATAGAGTGTTTCCATAATTCCCATTCATGGACCAAGTCTTCCAGAACGGGCTTGTCCCAGTTGATCTTCTTTTTGATTTAATTTCGAAAGAGAAGTTTCCCGCGTACGAAAACGGGAGCAAGGAGTTCGATTGGATCGAAGATCCTGTTGATGGTTGAAATTATCCCTCTTCGAGTCATTGGTTTATCGTCTGCAGATATCTCGGACAGTAATTTGTCATTATTCAAGTCCCGACATTGTCGTAAGATCCACTGTAATGGTTTATCACGAGCTTCTAGGTCTAATTCTTTTAAATTTGAAGCAAGATCACTCCCGGAAAATGTGGCAATATTTTCGGATTTATTAAAGGCGCGATTCTTGAATTCAAGGGCCCCTGAGTATCTTGCAATTCGTTGTCTGGGTAGAGGCAGCATATTAATACGAAATGTACGTAGGTATATGGGGCAGCCTGTTTATCGATTGGGTATGGGCGGGAAATTAACTCGACATCGACAAAGAGATCTCTTTTGATCGTAGTCAAGAGCTGTGTGGGTTCGAATAGCCACTCGTTTTGATGATTTTCACAATCTGTAATCGATCTCGCGCCCAGATCTGAAGGGTCACATTCGATTGGAATGTAGTTCCACTGTTCCGGAGTACAGTGTTTCCCGATATATCCTGATTTTTCAAGTGCCAATGCGGATTCTGCCGCATTTTCTCGAGACGTGTTTATCTCAACGTTGCTATCCAAATATATCGCTGCTGGCAACCCAACGTTCGCTTGGCATGATCGTTCAGAAACTGTCTCTGTCCAAGGGGTTGTTTTGTATATGAAACCTTGTGCGCAGGTGTGCCATCTTGACGATACTTGTCTCCCGAGCCTTCGTTGGAACGTTCTCAATTGTGTTGGAGCTCCTTGTTCCAGTGTGATACCAAGATGTTCTGGATCACTGCGTCGTTCCGGTGTGATACCACGTTTTAAACCTCTACTTTGGTCTCTTGCACCGTAATGCCCAGGTGTTTTGACTGGCTCGTCTTTTGCTGCGTGGGTAGAAACACCCTAACTAGCTTTGAAATGCTGACTTGGTACTTCTTGTTTGTCGGCGACAGACGAAACTGTGAAATTTGCCCCGTCCCTAGCTTCAAATATGTGTTTGACATTTAGCTTTGTATCAGGGTATAGCTTGACAGGACTGGTTTCTCCAACAACTACAAATCCCAAATTCAGTCGGTGAGCGAATGGTGCATTGTCACATTGCCATCATTTGGATCTGTCCTTTGATCCGCTGATCGATCACCTTGTGTGGTACGGTATGATCCCGTCCAATTAACAACATTATCTTACAGATTTCATCAATTGGCTGAATGATGTTGCATAACTTCTGGTGTTGGAATTTCATCCCGATTGTTGGGAATATTATCACATTAAAGGAGTGGCGGTAAATCAAAATGCGCTTTGGCATCAAGATATTCTATGATGAAGTTCCTGCCTTGTTGACCTGAGGTCAGAACTGTACCTAAACATGTCGACCAGCTGTAGTTTATGGGGTTTCTCTTGTATGTTGAATAAACTGAAGAACTCGGTCGAAGGCAAGGACCTGTTGCTCTGGTCATCGATAATGGCGTATAGTTTGACAACCTTTGCGGGTTTATCTTTGTGGTATACATTCACTGGCAATTATGTTGGCACATGACTTACCACTGTACGAAATTCTATATATCTCGGTGAACTTATTGCTGACCGTGTCTGTATCGATTAAATTATCTGGGACTTGCGACTCCCCGCCATGCTGTTACACAGGCGAGCGAGGTGGGGCAGTCGATTTGTTGGTTTTCACGATGTGCAATGCAGTAGGATGTGATTCGCTACCACAGTCTTTGCACTTGACTCTTGCAGATCAATTACGACTGATATGAGCCATTGACTCACAACACTTGTAGCATACGTTATTCCTTTTGAGCAATTTCTTGCGTTCCTCTAGGGATTTAGCTTTAAAACCCCTGTACTCATTTAATGGGTGTTTCACCTAATGTAGGATACATACATCCTCGGTCTCTTCACCGGATGTTACATCCGTATTTCTGTCTATCTCAGTCTTGCATGTAGTGATTCTAGGTCTACTCATAGATTGCTGCTGAGTAGGTTGAAAAACTGGCTTCTTGTTGATTTGGATATCATAGTCCATAGTTACGGAGGGGTCGTTCTTTAGTGTGCACAAAACCGGACTTTTCACTGGCAGTGTGACGGGTGCCACGCGTAGAGCAGACCATGCTTACCCTTCCGGAGCACCTGATGATACCTCAATTTTTATAGGGGTTCACACTGCTAGTGCTTTAGTTTTGTGATGTTCTTGTTCTTTTTTGTTTATTTGTTTTGTCTTTGTCATAAGGTCTCAATTTGTGTTGCTGTGAATTGCCGTGATTTTGGATTTATGATTTTAGAATTTCCCATTCCTCTTTCTTGCTTCAGTTTTCGTTTGCCGATGTATTCGGAGATGAAATTGCAAAATTCCGTGAATGGCGGAAATGGTAAGTTATGTCTGACTTTATAGCCGACTGTTCTCTCATCGCTCCATTTCTCCTGGAGTCCATACGCTAATTTACCGACTTTCGGTTTCACACCCGACGAAGAGTTGAAGTATGCCAGCAAGTTTGCGAATGCTGGATTCCTCTTGATAAACTGGATCTCATTCAGGATGTTGAGTAGGTCATATAGACGCTTTGAATCTTTATTCGTCAGTTTCTAAAATTTATCCAACTTCTGTTTCAATGAAGCCCCTAACATCTCAGACGTGTCCATAATTACTTTAAACTAAAGGACGGATTATCAGCATTACACATTTGTATGCTTCAAGCATGTTTGGACGATTCTGGTCCTAGCCATTTAACCATGAGGTCTAGCTGTTTTCTTTCAGAAACGCCTGATTCTTCAATCGTAGCTAAGAAGTTTGATTTCGAGCCCAGATGATTCTCTGGGTTGTCTTAAAACTTTGTAAGCCCAGTAGATAGGGCCTCTCTCTGTAGCAACAACTTTGTTACAATCTGTGTCTGGTTACCACTTGCTCCAGCAAATGGTATTTCTGTAATTGGTGCATGTTGCACCGTTGTCGTGAACTTAGGTACCTTGGTACAAAACAATGTATTCAAGGTTGACATAATAGGTCGAGTTCCCGAGTAAACGGGAGTTGTCCTCGTTGGCAGGTCATAACTTGTTGATATGAGCTTCCTTGATTTAACCTTTGGGTTATCAAATCCTGACCATGCTGACATCACCCTTGGTTACAAAATAGTAAGGGTTGCCATGGTTTACTCTGCTGAGTCGTAGATTGTATGTTTTTTGGGAACCCACTAAACTGAAAGTTGAGTATCAGGCATTGTATATAAGAAGTTCTTAGATTTTGTCACTTCCGGTTGGATAGGACTTGTTTGATCCTGATCGGTTTCTTTAAGGAATCTTCTCTCAGGTGTGTCAATATTGTCAGGCATTTCCGGTTTAATCACCATAGCCTGATCTGGGATAAATTCTTTCACTCGCCTAATGGGGTCTGTAGTCTGTTCTGGCAGAACATCATCCAGATCCTGATTGCGGTCGTCCTCCTCTTCGAGCTCGAGAGCTCGTGCTTCGGCCTCGGCGACAACTTCCTCCTGTTCTACTGCTAGCAGGTCTAGTTCAACTTTGAACTCAGTTTGTTTACATTCAGATTCGGCCTGTTGAAGTTTTGCTTGAGGTTTGGCTTGCTGTTCTTTGGCTGCCTGTTTAACTTCGGTCTGCTCCTTAAACTCGGCCTGTTGTTTTAGAAGCTGTGCATGTGTTTGGGCAAAGAGCATTTTCGCTTTGATCCCGTCGGCGTTTGCTCGTTTTTGTCTTGCTAAACTATCTGTGCTTGTCGAATAAGCGGACTAATAAGCGGAACTCGTGTCCCGTGAACTACGTGTTTTCACTGATCTATGTTTAGAGTGAACTGTCATTTTGGCTAATGACGATATTGTGGCTAGTTCAGCACTGATATCCTGTAGCTGTTCCCGGGCATTGGCGTATACTCTTTGTTTCAGGTCCAAGAGACCCTTGCGAGTTTCCATGTCTCTGTGAGATACTGTCGTACGCCGACTTTGTAAAAATTCGACATAAATGTCGGACTGCCGTTGGTACTTACCATAGGCGGAAATCAGACGTCTCTCGAGTCTTTGCACGTCGTTTTTATCTGTCATCTTTGGGCTGATCTCCTAAATGAAAGATTCGACTATATCCCAGAGAGGCGTTATTTTTGCTACATGTTTTGCTTGTTGCTTGTCTCAGTAAGACTCCGTGTTCTGGGTTCGGAGGGAAGCTCCGTTAGCTCATGTTTCTGAATGGGGGATGTCCCCCGCCGTATTATCAGGACTGCACATCAATCGATCTTGCTCATGTGTGGGGATGGCGTCCCCGGTTGTGCTGTCAGTGTACATGACTATTGTGATGGGCAACTGGTTAGATTGCGCGTCAGTTTACTGTGCTGGACCGGATCCAACCATCTAAACGTATAAAGAATCTGAAACTGCCTATTACAATATTACGCAAGAGGTGATTGCAGCTTGCTAATAATATTACGCCAACTCCGTGTGATTCACGCAATAATACAGGTTTAAAATTATAATTTAGGGGTACATTGACTGTAGTTAAACCAGGTTTTTGTCTAACAACACTATATTAAGCAATCAAAGGCACAGAGAAACAGTATTTTCACTAAATCTGTTATTTAATTGCGTGCGTTCTTGTATTTAGCCGAAGGCAATAAAAATATCTTTGTCGTTGTATATGCGTTGTACAATTAAAACAGGTGAAATATCTTTGACGTAAAATGATGAAAACATCTCAAATGATTGATTAATAATTCGGACCTCAACGTTCAGTGAGCAAAACAAGTAAATCAACTCATAAAATACAGCCGAGAAATGAAGACAAAAAAAAAACGGGCAACTGTTCCTGATTGCCACTAAAAAGTGAAGAAATGGTCCGCGGCAGGACATTTAGCCTTCTTAATTGATTAAACAGAAAATATAATAATTGGCACAAATGTTCCACTACATTATTCTTCAACTCATTTATCATATGCATGTAAGACAGAAGATAACAGGAAACATCTACGATGGCTAAAAATCACAATTACATGCTACAATCCACCATGTCTACCAGGGCAACACATGAGAAAACATGAAAGGCCTTTTAGTACTGAAATGACAATGTACTCACATTTCGAGTTGATTTAATCCATGGCCTTTCAAGTCTTGCTATTGGTTCTGTGTTTAACCTTTGCATATATGGCAATAATCAGGTAAGTACGTACATGCACTTACATTAAATAAAATAAACTGTAACCATTGAAGGGGAAAATAAAAAAAATACCGGAGCTGTAATCCAAAAGGGCAAAAAGACGAAAGAAGGTGCAAAACCACCGGAAAATTGTCAACCGCAATGGAGATGACTTGGTACAGGCATCTCAAAATATTTTGTGTGTTACACAGGTTTAATGGTGCGCAAAATCTCCCGTTCCATTACAGAAGTCTTCGGTAGCAACTCAACAAAAATTGAAAGGTAGTAGACATTATGAAAACTTCAAAATTTTCCACAAAAAAACAGAAATCTATTAATAAAAAGGATTTTTTTAATGATCGCATGAGACGGAATTTTTTGAAGCCTTGATTATAAAGTCGGTCACAGAGATAACTACATGTATGCCTAATGACAAAGTCTGGAGTATTGGTGCTAGCTCTCCTGTAAAGAATCATACACTACATAGTCACGATAAATTGAAATATTACTGTACATGTTAGGGAAAATTATTATTGATGATTTTGGAATGAAATAGGAAAAATGAAAGGATATGGAGTGAATGTGCATGTGACAAAAACGCACACGATACATAGAAAACTCCAGTTTATCAAGGACAGGTCTTTTATTGCTGCGGTCAAGCAAGTGGCAAAACTTTCAATCTACCGACATTAGAATTTAAACTCCCACGCTCTCAACCTTTCAATGACTAACCGTCGTACAAAGACAACATTGTATACTTTTGTCAGGTTTTCACGTCTGATATATATACAATGTAGACATTTGACATCGATGAATCTAACACAGTGTGTAAGCTTGGAATGATAATCTTGACTTCATTACATTTAAAGTTTTGCCACTTCCTTGACCGCGGCAATATTCCTGTCTACATCTTGATGTTGCCTGAGGGTCTTCAACTAGAGGTGAACAATGTTCACCCCCTCAAGCGAGATCAAGAAGGCCCCTAGCGTGCACTTAAGCGGTATTCTTGACAAAAATTATATCAAGGTCACCCCCTTGCTTCCCACCCGCCATGGAGTCTTTCTGTCGTAATGCTTAGTACTGACTTGACAATTTTTTCCAAACTCGAGACGAAAGTCTCAACAATATGTAGGTCTAGTGATTTCTATTGTTTCCTTCACCTCTAATTTTGATTTCAAAGTTTGTCTTCTTGTAATCGCTCTTGTATCTGTTACACATAAAGATTTACTTTAACTTGGAATAAAATTGTTAGTGATTAGTGTTGCCTTACAGATATGACATTACAGGTTTATTAGTATTGAAATACAGTTCTTTGGTGTTTGTAAAATAAAAATGATATATCAAAGAGTAGATTTGGGAAAACTGTTCTCGCATAATGGATGGACCATTAGAAAATTTGTTCACCTGTAATTAATTTAATTTAAAGGCATGGAGGAAAGAAAGTATACCTTGATATTATGCATTGACCAACGAAGTAGTGAAAGACTTTCTACTACTAATAAGTAAATCAATCAAACAATCAATCATCCAACCATTATAATTTAAAATAATCAGAATCTTAATAAAACGCATCACCAATAGCAGAATCAAACAAACAAATCATATGAATAGAGCATTTGGAAATTAATGGAACATATATATTTTTCACATGACTTCGAATAGTATGTGATAAAAGAATACTATAAATTTATAAACCGGTACTCGGTTAAATATTCAAATTCCATCATAAAATCCAAAAGCCCCTTTTCCCTTTTTTTTTCATAGAGCAAATCTTTGCAACTTTTATATGTACCTACTGAATGATTATTTCATTGTGTATATATTGCTGTTGGACAATACATTTAATACTCTCAAAATTTCTGTTGGGCTTTTTGTAATGAGTGCAGTGTATTAGACAAAATGCATGTATTGGACTTACTAGTATATCGATTCGAGCATTACAAAAACAAGTCAAAGAATTTTACCCGTAGGATGAAAGGGTAAGATACGTACAATTGTAAGAACATGATCATCTCCTCCTTAAATGAAGGTCATTATTTTATAAACTAAGAATATGTTAAGTGATTGAGCTATTCTACACGTGCACCTGATCTCATCCATGGTTTTCAATTTGGTATGAGTTGTTCATATGTATGTTTATCATTTTTTTTTAATTTCTGTGCCGCACTTATGTTAGATGGAATAAAAAAGATAACAGGAAACACCTACAATGGCCGAAAAACATAGCCACATGCCAGAAAGTAAATAGGAACTGCACAAGAAAAAAAAACCACAATAAAAATACAAAAGACAAACATAAACAACGATAGGAACTCGGGACAGCCGGACTTGGTACCGGCACTAGCAAAGGCCAGCGGTAGGGTTAAACCGGTTTATGGGTACCCAAACCTCCCCTTTCTCTGTCCCGTTTCCCTATCGTAGAATAAACATACGAATAAAACCCATACAGGTAGACTACTAACTCCATGACCACAATCTAGAAAAGAAAAATGGGGGGACAAAACGTAATTTTGAAAGATGGGTCAAAGAGTGCTCGCCGCTAAACTGCCGGCTAGCTCAAGGAGCCTAGTCCGCTGGTAAAACACTGTCGCACTACTAGGTCTTTGTTTCTATGTGTTGCGGCGATATTATCATTGTTTCTTTTATTCATTTTGGACTGACGTTTAAGGTGTTACTTGAAATTTACCCTCATATGTCGTATCATTCGTTACTTTGAATATATTACCCGAAAAAATGTATGACATTCGGATTGGAACTCGTTCTTCCTGGCGCTTAAATATACTTCACTATAAACCTCTCATACCATTATAACAAAGAATCTGACACTTTAAACTTAATACTTTAAATATGTATATACAAAAATCATTATTTGTAATATCCCAGCTCAATTGGTCTAGCAGGGGTGATCTGAGTCGGATCACCACACCAATCTCACACAAGTTAGAACAAAGGATATTTTTACTTTTGACAAGACCAGACTTAGAGAAATGTTCACTTTTTGGACTTGTCAAAATTTAATGTTTTTACTAACCATAAAATATTCAAAGATTAAGATTTTAAATCCTTGAAAAATAACATTGTCGATGGTGGAATTCGAACCAGGGTCGTCTGCTTTACTAGACTTCTGCCTAACCTTTTACACCACGGACTCTTTAAGATTGCCGTGTTAAAAATCGTAGATTTGTATATAAAGAATCGTTGTTGGGTACAATAAGGATATTGATTAATATTATAATAAAAGTAGAGAATATTTATTTCATGAAATTAAAAGCATGGAAATAACTTTTTAGAATGTATATCGGTTTTACCTCACTTATTATATTAGCTGGTATGTAAATAAGTTATCATTTTCGGACTTGATGCGTCTGTATAAGCTCACCCCTCCGGCCTCCGGCCGTCGGGGGAATCTTATACACACCGCGTCCTCGTGAGATAACTATTAAGGAAAATTGAGATAATAATTTTGACTGTGGTACAAATTAGATCCCGTAAATTTTTACAAAAGAAGTGCCCTTTATTAAATGCGATAATCATGATTTTTACACTAGTACATTGTCGGCGTCGGTGTTTCGGCCTGAATTTGTGTACTCGTTAAGCTTCCCAGTTTGAATAAAATACAATTCTTTTGTTTACAATGTTTAATATCTTAACTCAACTTTGTCTACAGGTATCAAACAGGCAATTATCTCATACGTTTCTACATTAACGGAATAACAAGTCCACAATTTCTCTATTTATATGCAGCAAATGTATTCATGTATACCTTCATCATACACTGACAAAAAATGCGTCTAAGTATCTTATTCTAATATGGAAAAATAGATTAAAAGGCATTGAATATACCGGTACCACAGAAAGAATTCAAAAATAGATTAAAAGGCTCAAAGGCAGAGGAATTAAATGAATCATTCGTATTTGTTTGATCTGTTTTTAAGCTTGGGTGACTTTAGACAATCAACTTTTCAAATTTATTTACTTTGAATACGTTGTTTCTAGATCGTCTTCTTTTTCTTCAAAATAATAATTTTTTAGAAAATTAACGTATTACAAATTAATCACAAGTGTTTTTCAAACAAAACAACCAATTGATATACATGTAGTTGTAAACAGTGACTCTCTTTAGTTGGTAATTTTGACAACTTACGTCGCGTAAGTTTAAATTATTTGGAAAACAATGGACGTATCAATAACGCATGAATTCCGTCTAAATTTACAATTTCAACTCGCGTTTGTGGGCTCAAATGTAATATTAAGGTGAAACAACGGCTGTAGAATACCGAGGGAACAACGGATGTGATTATAAAAATCAAAATCCAGAGACATGGCTAAAACGAGAACCCGGAAAAACAAAGACACGCTGAAGAACAACAAACTGCGTATCCATTTCTTGTTTTTACCATGTATTTGTAGAGAATATGTCTCATGTGCATTTAATCCATATTCTTCCCTTATTTATTTACTTTAAACATATTTATGAAATTAAGAACATGATTATAATAACATATACATATAAACAAAAACATATAGGGATTCAGAAACTAGCTAAGCTATCATTAATCTGTCTCACTATAATAAAAGCAACAAAATGTAGTAGACATGTAAATACAACATTGTTATATATTAGATGATATCCATATAATTATATTATTGTGAGAGTGTACACCTGTTGTCGTCCACGATAGTCTACAATTAGAACGGCAATGGGGACTAGCCGTAATTAATTAATTAATCAACCCAGACAGTAATCAGTGACCGAATCTCCTACTGTCGACAATAAAGGATTGGACAATATTAAAAATATGTACATTTTCGTCACAAGTTAAAAGTTCACTACCATAGAGTAAGGTATTCACACTAATATTTCTATTAAGTGTTCCAATCGTTCATTCACGAATATCGGAAAAGTTAGTACAATCGAGTAAATAATGTTTCGTACTTTCAATCTGTCCACAGCTACAAAGCCTCGAGTCTGTCAAGTGTTTAGAGAATAGATGGTCATTCTATGATAGACCTGTCCTTTCCTTGATCCACAGTTGAAATATGTTAGTACCTTCTTATTTGTTGAATTCAGATATTTTTTAAATGCAGATTTAGAGTCATTGAGTTTAATGTCATCTGGGATAGAATTCCAATCTATAATAACTGATGGAAGAAACGAATTTTTGCAATATGAAGTTTAACATTGTAAGTTTTGAACATCATAAGTTCGTCTTGTATTATAGTTATGTACCTCCGATAGTTGTTGAGGAACAATATTGCTCAAGTATTCAGGGGTATGGTGATGGAACATTTCATGAAATTTAATGAGTTTGTGTTTCCGCCTTCTTTCACTAAGAGAGTCCCACCCAGTATCGTCATATAACTTTACTTTAGACCATAATTTAGTAGCACCGGTAACAATTCTGGCAGCTTCAGTCTGAATGGACACTCCAATTTTTCCTTTAAATAATTTGGTATATTATCCCAAATAACATCACCGTATTCGAGAATAGGACGAATGAAACTAAAATAAATGGTCTGTAATTTTGTTCTGTTGATTTTGAATTTTAAATTCCGCATTAGATTCAAACAGGGTGTTACTTTATTCAAAATGTATTCAACATGGCAGTTCCAATTACCGTCTTCTTGGACGATCAGACCTAAGTGTTTGTGTGTTTCCACCTCCTTGATAATAATTTCATTCATGTAGACAGGGGGATGATGAGGCTTGATAAATTTCTTTGAGATTGTCATTGCTTCACTCTTCAGACCATTGATGGATTTTTTCAATATCACAATTCAAAACTTCCGCGGTAGCATATTCATCCTCAACAACTATGTATGAAGAGGTATCATCAGCAAATAACCTAATATTATATAAAATTTCGTTTACTATGCCGTTTATGAATATCAAAAATAAGATAGGACCAAAGATAGATCCTTGAGGAACTCCCGCTTTTACGTCGAAATATCTGGGATCTGTTACCTTCACTGACTACTCTATGTCTACGTTCGGATAAATAACTTTTAAATCAATTCAATAAATTGGTGTGTATTCCTATTTTTTCCAACTTATGGATAAGTCCTTCATGCCAGACACAATCAAACGCCTTCCTAATATCACAAAATATAACTCTTACTTCTTTTCCAGCGTCCAGGCTCTACCAATGTCGTCAGTTATATTTATTAAGCGGTTAGTAGTAGATTCGTTGAGCAAAAATCCGGATAGGAATTTTATGATAATGAAATTAGTCTGGATAAAATTGAAGAAGTGTTTAAAGACACATTTTTCCATAGCTTCCCCTATTATCGAAAGCAAGGGGATTGGTCTATAATTTGACACAAGTTCACAGTGTCCGCTTTTGAAAACGGGGGTTACATTTGCTAATTTCAATGCTGATGGATATATACAAGATTGTAATGATTTGTTAAAAAGCAGAGCGAGGGGATAACTTAGTTCCCGGGCTGCAAATTTAAGTAGCCTTGGGCTAATATCATCAGGACCATTTGATTTCGAGACGTCTAGAAGCGAGAGGTGATCAAATACTTCTTCTGCCGAGATATATATATTTTCTAGGGTTGGAATTGGAACCGAGTTATCAATTTCTGGAATTGTAGCGTTCGAGTCGTCGATATTAGACTGACGACGGAAGTATAAATTAAACTCGTTTGCCTTCTCCACATCATCGTCAATATAATTTTCATCAATTAAAAGAGGTGGGTAATTTGACGACTTGGACGGAAGGTCAAATAAGTTACGGAGAACTTTCCACCAGTTTTTGATTGGTGTATCAGGTGTATTGTTTGTCGAAATGTTGTATTTTTGCGTTCCTTACTAGGTTGACGCATTCATTTCTTGTGCACCGAAAGTTTTACCATGCTTGAGGTGTGTTTCGCTTTTTCGCAATTTTATGGAGACGCTTACGTTTCTGGATCATTCTTTTTACATTAAATGTTATCCATGGCGGATCTTGTGTCCGAATGCGGACATATTTACTAGTGATATGTTTATCTGCTATTTCGGTTGTAGTTTTGGTAACATTTTCAACGGCAATATTCAAATTGTTACGAGTGATGAGCGAATCCCAGTCGGTAGAATTAATGTCCTTACGATATAGCTGATAGTTGCCGTGTTTGTAATCCCATATTTTACGTTTAAAGACTTTATTGTGTGTCTTTTGCACGTTCAGTATTCCACTTACAGGGCAGTGATACCGCATATTAGCTTCTAATATATTTTCGCTCACCTCACAATAGACAAGGGTTTCAGTGTCATTGGTTATAAGTGTATCTAGTAATGAGGAAAAGGTTTCACAGAAAAATGATGGATCTGTTATTGTTTGATACAATCCGTTTTGCAACAGGATCGATTTCAACTTGTTTTGATTTTGACCAAGTTTGTTTTCATTAAAATCACCCATAATAACGATTTTTTGGATACCAGTATCCATTGCCATTTCTATAGAGTGGTTTATATGATCCCAAACAGATACCTGGGAGTCAGGTGGGCGATAGAACAGCCCAAATAACATTTTTGTTTGTTTTACAGAGATCTCTACCCAAAGGCATTCCAAGTTCGGAATCTCAATATCTGTTCTACGGATACTAGACAAAGAGTTCCGGACATATATCATCACTCCACCCCCATTCGATCACCTGGTCAATCGTTGCGGTAAGTTCTTTAAAATTTTGGAGCTCCACTTGGCTATTTGGAGTGTTATACTTTAACCAAGTTTCGGTCAACATAATTACATCCCTATTCCCCAGCTCCGCTTGCAATATGTCTAGTTTTTGGTATTACACTTTGGATATTTAAACATGTGAACGTCAATAGATTTTGTTTCTTTATATATTCAAAACTGAAATCATTGCAATCAGAATCGTTATTACCATTACTAGATAATGGACCTGGATTTTTTTCTATGTCACCTGATAGATAAATCAAAAGTAAAAGTACAATGCAAATTACCTGCATAGAATACAAAGTTGTTATCATAGACCAGTTGCAGCTCCTTTTTCCCATTACTGTTTACACTTGTTTGCGCTTAAGTCATCTGAATTAAAGCTCTCGACAAAAGTGGGTGATTCCGAAGATAGCTTACAACAGTAGAGGAACAGAAATATTTCAATTGCATGTAGACCACAGGTCGAAAAAAGACAAACAAAAACAACCGTTGCGTAATCGAGATATTTTCAACGAGGCATTCGAGAAGACCTTGAATAGTTTGGACCCACTCGAGCGCGGTACGTTTCTAGATCAATTAACCACGAATATAAATGTTAAAAAAAAACAACATTCCGCACTCGTGTGGGTATATATTAACTATATTGTGAGACAAATGACAACAGGTGGACAGTCTTATCACTAAAAGAAGAAACACAAAAATAAGACATGTAAACAAATATGAATATTGTAAGAAATAACATATATACAAATGCTGTTTTATAAACATTTTTGGCTGATCCAGAGGAGATGGTGAAGTTATAAATTACTAAGAATATCCAAATTTCAAGTTGAATTGTGTTCATGCGGTATTTACAATAGTTTAAAAAGAAGGTAAGTTAGTGCCATTCAAGCTCAAATTACGTTCATATTAGGTTATTTAACTATTTCCTACATACCAGAAACTGAAGTAAACACGTTTATGAAAAAAAACGATGTGCATAAATGCCATCGCTTTCATAACGGTGAGGCTTGTTTAGGGTTTATGGGGATACGGGATATTTGCCACTTTTGTTAATGGGATATGGGATATTTGAGACAAAAAGTACTGGGATATGGGATATTTTGACTATGGAAAACGGGATATTTCAATAATTAATGGGATATCTTCAAATTTCAAAGGGATATTTTCGTCCAGACTTACTGGGATTCGGGATATTTGGAGCCCCCTAAACAAGCCTCAACGGTGGTTATAAAATCTGTCTCATGAATTTGAAAAGAAAAAATTAGGTTGTTAACGTGTTGCACTAAGGTGAAAGGATCCCGTAGAAAAAAAATATATAATAAGTTTCATCGTTTATCATTTTAACTAGTTCACGATTTACTGTGATGAATGGAAACAAGGGATGTCTACGAATGTTTGTAGACACTATTTTTATTAAATATTTTCTAAGCTGAAGTAGTTTTGATTATAGCATCAATACTCTGCAGAATAGTGCCTTATACTATTTTTATTAAATATTTTCTAAGCTGAAGTAGTCTTGATTATAGCATCAATACTCTGCAGAATAGTGCTTTATAAGTTACTGTGTAAACAAATTTATACTCAAATGTTTACCTAAAAACACAGGTTTATCATTAATGTGGGCATACATTTACAACCGAAGTACAGTCGAAGAGTTGTTAATAAAAGATTACCTACCGTTTCGTATCAAGTGCTACTATTTTAACTTTATGTATTTATGGCATAAAACAAACAAAAACAAAACAAAAAAAAAAAAAAAAAAAAAAAAAAAAAAAAAAAAAGCGCTGGCTTAACAAATTTAAAGTTCAAAAGTCCAAGTCCATCAATAAGCAAAAAAATATATTTTATTATTAAATCATAGTAAGTCCATTCCGTTCGATTTTGGTTCCGTTTCATCGGTCTGGTGCTGAAAAACTGGGTCTGCTTCGTCCAGATGAATTTTACATATACTTGTCATTTTGATAAATTCGTCTCTATTCCTGATAATGTGTTTCCTGTCGTCAGTTGAAATGACATATATTTTGCCATCAGTTACCCATGTGGACTTTATCTTTTTCTTACGGATTACGGATACGAGTGAGATCTTGATTTATGTAAATTCCACTAAATTCCGGTATTCCTGGAATAAGCTTTGAAGCCTTCAGAATATTTTTCTTTAAATTTCGATTCGGAATACGAGCAATTATTTGCCTGGGTTTGTTCCTTCCTATTCTGTGGCTAACTAATAAATCGCTTGGCTGCATGTCGACACCTAATTTGTTTACAATATCGAGGACTATTTTATCAGTATTTTCACCGGCAGTAGCACTCACACCACTAAAACGGATGCATTGTTTACGGCTGTGCTGTTCGATTTCATCATTTTTCTTAGCAAGATACTCAATTTCTAATTTTGATTGTTTAATTTCTTCATTTTTTTTCAAATTCAAGTTTTTTTTGTTTTTCTTTAATCAAATTTATCTCGTTCCCGATGGGCTTTTGTTTTTCTTCCACAATTGCATTAACTTCACCAATAATCATTTGTTTAACTGGAAGAGCAATGTTCATTATGTCATCCTCGCTAATACTAACAGTGGTGCCCATGTTTGTAATGTTTGTATCTAAGTCACACTCACTATCACTTTCGCTTGTAACGTCAAGTATGGGATTATAATCTATAGCGGAACTTCCACTGAGCCCAAGATTGGGTTTTTTGGAGGGTTGTGATGTGTTGGGCGATGGCCTGGACGAGTTTCTACGCCTTCGCTTTTTAGACAGTTCTTGGTCAGAATCCTGTTCGGGGTTATATGAATCAAATACACCTTCGTTCATTTAAACATATGACTGATACTTTTTGGTATAATCAAAAGCTGATACTTAAAGTTCATAAAGTTCATAATAGCATGAAACTTCCAGTTCCATAAAGTTCACCAAATGAATGTTTGAACAAACTTATTCATAAAGGATATAAATACAGCATTGTTGTTAAATCGTTACTTCTGGTTTTTTGTTGGCAAAAATATTGATCATCTCCTAAATGCTTTACACCATAACTAAATTTAAACAATTTCTCATATTGGCAGTATTTGGCATTGCACAATATCATGTTCTTCTTTCATAATTGATGACGTTGTTTAGACCAAATCTATTTAGAAGTATTTCAATTGAAGTTTCATATGTAAGAAGGCTTGATATCATAGTCAACGGAAATTATGTCCTTAGCTAGCTGTCCGTAACTGCGAGCATTTGTCCGGACAGTACCTTTGTGTATTGTCTTCATGTTTTATGTACTTCATTGTAAGGATACTCGTCTTGATAAGTTGGACTTTTTTCTAGTTTGATTTTTACTGTGAGTCTTTTTGTGTATTTATGTTTTAGCCATTCACCACACATAGGGGGAGGGTTTGGAAACAAGAAAACGAGTTTAACCCCGCCGCAATTTTTGCACCTGTCCCAAGTCAGGAATATGTTTGTGATTGACTTGTCCGTGTCTTCTTATAAAATTTTAGTTTCTTTATATTTGGGTTATTGGATGTGGTTTATTTCCATTGATTTATCCACTTTTTTACCCTTTTGGGCCATTTAGGGCTTGCTATATGGCGTGAGGGTCCTCACTGTGTTGAAGACCGTACGGTGACCCCTAGATGGGTCGTTTTAACCTGGATATGAGATGTTGTCTCCTTGACATTTACCCCATTTCCTTTCTTTTTCATGTTTGTTTACTTCCGATTAGGTGTGCTCGACTTTGCAAAATTCAGGTTCAATAACCTAGTCGATGTCACTGGAAGAGTTATGTATATGACATCAAAATGTCTTTCAAATATTGTTTTTTGAGCCATATGATGTATTACTACGGAAAAAACACATTTGGAATCATAATAAAATACTCCACATACGCGCTTGTTGTGTTGTTTAGGTAAAAAGTATAATTTTCTCACCAGTGTTTATAAAACGTGTCTATCTACTTGCACATGCGCAGTGATATCCCTTATTTATTTAAGACCTGATTTTGTCTTTCCTACAGCTTGGGGTCCATATCAGTTTCCCCTAAAGAGATTTGTATGCTCTAAAACATTTCAATTATGGTGTATATATTCTTTTAAGAATTCCTCACATGGATACAACATCATTTTTTCATTTAAAAAAAGGCATTATAGTTTTTCGTAATTTCAAAATGTTTATAATGCCCACATATCACTATCTTAAAATGCCCCTCAGTTTTTCTTGCAATTGACTCGATGAGTGCCATATGGTTTTTTATATGTTGTGGTTGACTTCTGTTGGTCTTTCTTCGGACGACGCACGAGAGCAGTTGTAAGACCCCTTGTTGACAATACCGAATTAATGATGGTAAGACATGGATGTAGCACTGCTCCACACCTAACAATGTATTCCGCTCAAACCAGTGCCAAAGGCCGTTTTGAACCTACTATGAGGTATGAGCAAAGCTATTGTCACAAGCCTCATGGTGACCAAGATGGAGAACAACAAAACAAACGTTGTTCCATTTTCTTGGTTTCACCATGTCTTGTAGAGACTTTTCCTCGTGTGCATTTTCTTCATATACCTAAATTGTTTATTTATGAGACAGTCGCAAAGCACGGAAATAAAAAACAAAACATTTAGAACTAGGCACTTATACAGTGAACTCCCATAAAAACTGGAGTGATGCCAGGTGGTCGGAAAGGATAAGCATAACTTGCTCCACTAGTGGCACCCGCCACACTGTCAGTGATTCAACCTAAGGTTCATATCCGCGAAGACGTGTAATCTACCAAAAAAAAGTTGAATTTTAGCATTTCAGAGTTTTAAAATTCACTGTTGAAAAATAATTGTTGTCAAATATGGAGTATATATGTGTTTTAGCAATGGATCTTAAAATACTTTTCTATATTCAAGAAATATTCGATATGACTCGAATTCCGAAGACGTTATTTTTTTCCTAAAAATATTGCCTAAGTATGTCTTCAGATAATATACACAAAATATATGAATGCTTCGTCTTCTTTCTCAAAGATGAATACTATTTGACATTTTGTCTGATAATCTTGCAAAAATCGAAATTTTCAGTATTTAAGAATTATTCATACTGAAATTTAAAGTGCTGGATCTGTAAAATATTAAGTACAAGTATGCAAGGTTGTGATTTTATATTGAGGCAATCTAATGCCATTGAAAAGTAAAATGATTAGCAGAGAAATGCTGTACATATTTAACTTTTTGTGAGTAGAAGTTCCCAAACCTTAATGTCATATATATTGGTTTCCCCTGTCTCATTGTTTTTAAAACAAAAAATAATATACTTCTGGCAAAATGCTTACGGATATTGACTGTGTCTTTACGTGCAGATAATATTGATGTTTGCATGTCTTGCTGGTTTTGAAAAAAAAATAAATAAGATTCTTCTTGAAATATTACCTCCAAGAAACAAATAAAAATGAAGATGGGGAGTGTCTGTCTGGATTCCTTTGTTCGATTATCACCGTAAGAACAATAAAATCACACCGTCTTTGTACATTTTGTACTAAGCATGTTCTGAGTTTTGACTTAGTCTTTCTGTAATATTGAGTATGTATATGTTACAATGAATTTGTAAAGTTAGGGAATTTATAAAGTCAATGAAAATTCAGGGATTTTGTAAAATCACTTAATTGGTCAGTGGGTTTGTCAAATCCCAAATTTAAACCAGGGATTTTACAAAATCACTGAAAAAAATAATGATTATTTTACTGATTCCTGGTCATACAAATGTATTTAGGGAATTTGTAAAAAAAAATTGCAGATATAACAAACAATATGTTTAAAATGTGAACCAGATTTAGAGCTAAACTTTAGATAAAAACATTTACGTTTCAATATTTGTATTCAATGTTACTGAAATTTTTAATTATATTCAGAAGTCAAAGTCTCCACAAAAACATGATTAAATCAAGCAAAGGAACAACGCTTTTATTTGTTCTTCGTCTTGAAGTCACCTTTATGAGGCTTTGTTTTAGAGAACATCCTGGAGATGCTATTTGTATTTCCACAATGTAATGGTAAAACAATCCCCATAATGTGTTAAAATAGTGATATTTTTTTTATCTTAATCTAGATATTTTTTTGCTATCATATTGTTCTAAAAAAGCTAAAGATCAGGAAATTTCGACTTGGATTTTTTATGATATGCAATGAAGGGATATGGAGTAAATTCACGCAAGCCAAATACGTAGTACATTTTGTACAACAATTTAAAGCAATGGAACAACACTATTATTGTAGTTCTTCATCTTGAAATCACATTTCATAGCTTTTAATTTTTTTAATGATGGTGAGGGGTACGGATGTTGCATTTTATGTGTTTATAGTTGGCATCATTTGCTTGAAAGTCTTGCTGAAAAGATATCACAGTCCACATTCTAAATTTTATATCATTTTTTTTATCTCAACAACGAAATCTAAAATTCCAACAGATTCCTTTTTTGCACCATAAGAATATTAATGTTAAGGAGAAAGGGTGCTAAATAAATATCTGGATCCTAAAACAAGATTTTTGCCACACATTTTTCTGCGTAATTACCATGAAATATTATCAATTGGGCGAAAAAAATACATTGTAATAGACCATTTGCCAATTCAAGCGGAATTCCCGAATTTGATCTCACCTTTTACATACCTAACTAAAGGGAAGCAACTATAGACCGGACAAACACCAGTGGTTTCCAACGTAAACTAACCAAAATACGAAAAAAAATATTTTCCCTTGATCTATAGGTTTCCCAAACTTCATCTTTGGTGAACGTTATAAAAACAATATGACATTTCGAGGGGTTAATACCAGAAGATCATAAGTGCATATTTCATCAATTTTCACTTTTTCACATATTTTTATAAAAGAATTCAAAAGCTATATTTTAGTTAAAAAAACGAACACTCTAGCTAAAATAATAAAGATATTCAATTAAGTTCATAACTCTTAAGTACCAAAATCTGCCCATAAATAATTCAATAAAGTCGTAAATGCACTTATGACTTTAGGGATAGAAATACATCTACATTGCCCACTTACTTAAGAGTACTTAAGACTTTTGTCACTAGCATTTATGTTCTATGCGTTTGTATCATAAGTGATTTGTAGGGCATAAAACATTAAACACACCGATAAAACCGATAAAATGACACAAAAACAGCCAATAAGATTCATCGATGACGCTTCATGAAAACTAGCAAACCTCAAAAGTCCAGAAAAAATTCAGAGTTGAAAAAATAATATAGATCAGAGGCTTGGAAGAAAAATATAAAGGAAGCTAAATGCATGGCAGGGACATTGAAAAATACAGCCAACTGACAGCTGAAAATGTTCTTAACGAATTTCGGAGGTGAAAGTGAAGAAATAGATGACGATTATTTGAATTTTTGAGACTACAAACGACGGCGATGTTTAAAATATAGTTCCTTGACAACCCCCCCCCCCCCCCCCAGAATCAAGGTTTATGGAAGGGAACAAAAATGTTGAAGCGCCTTTGTATTTCAATTTTAAAATACACGACACTATGTATGAGTATGCAAATCATTGTATTCAAAAACTTTTTGACACTGGAGAAAAACCTAGGCGAAATACATCTAGATCATTTGCTTCTGTGGATAAAGTTGATGAAGTATGCTTCCAAACAAACAAAACCAAAAGTACATCAAATCAGCACATTTAGAGCATATGGATTCATTTCCCCTTCAGGCTAGAAAAGAGGGGTAATAACAAAATTACCGAACAGAGTTGTAAAAAGCCAAAGTCCAAGAGAGGCAAATAGACAAAGCAGATGTAATACCACTGGAAAAATTGTCAACCTCAATGATAATGACTAGGTACAGCAAAAATACTCGACGAAAATTCCTTGGCACTGACCTCAGTATATAAAAAATGTACGTCCTGTATAAAGATAGAAGATGGGAAATTAGGGAAAAAAAACGTCGGAACTGCAAATATTCTTTTAATACCCCGAAAAGATCAAGGTTGTATCTGCAATCTGCATGACCAGAAAAGGGCAGATGGTGCATTGACCGAAGAGTTGATACCCAGAACACCAAAATCCAAAGACTCGAAAAATGGAAGAAATAACAAAATACCGAAGTGACTGATAATTTATTTTCTGCATATGCGCATTTCGACAACTTATGTCTCATCAGTGAAGATAAAACCAAAAATTTGGAAGTCCATTAACCGAAAAATATGTTAAAGCTGATGGAGAACAAATAACCAAAAAGGTCTAAATAGAAAACCCAAAATTTAGCTAAGGACAGAGAACAATTTGACAAGGACTATGAAAAGAAGAACCCAAATAGCACACCACTACTTTATATTTTGCAATCAGTTCTACAGGTTCCGATATATGATATCAGTCATGTCTATTAAAAAAGCGCAAACTTGACTGCTACAACATCTCTGTGTATTCACTAGTTGACACAAAAGCAACTTGTTTTTTATGAAATGAAACAAAAAAAATGTAATAGCATCATGTCTTTTGCTTTATATGAAGTCTTTTCACTGTAGAACAGGGCAAGTTGTCCTCTGTTTCTACCCATGTTAAGGGCAAACCAAATATAGACCAGAAATATAGAACCAGGAAACACAGAAACGGAATGCTTCGCATGCAGTAGCAAAATATGAAAGTTATCTTTTGATGCTTTCTTTTTGATATCGGATTGTCATGATAGCAGGAAAATATTAGACAGTCATATTTTTAGTAGCATGCAGCTAAATTTTAAATAAAAAGGGACAAAAAGTCATTATATTTCCATATCGTATCGACATAATAACGAATTTAACAAAATTAGAATTAGACAACCACAGCTGACCAATACGGGCAAACTGAATTGCTATCAAACCAGAGATAAATAATTAAACTGGAATGGTCTAGAATCACTCTCACAGCATCATATTTCTAGGAAAAAACCTTTTCGGCAGATAGAATGTATTTATTCTTAAACAAAATACATAATTGAGGAGCACAAAACAATCACCTTAAGTATTGTGAATGATCTGGGAATGATTCGATGCTGAAGACAAAGTACTGAGAAGTTATTTGCAGTTGTAGTTCCAGTTGGAGTTAACATATGTGTTATGGTCTCATGTTAATTTACTCCATATCCTTTCGTAAAATATTTAATACAGGAGTTTGTCTTTTATAGCAGTATGGAGTTGGTAAAACAATTCCACGTGGTAGAGATGTATGCTCTTTATTTTTCTTAGATATGGTGTACTTGTACATGAGATAATTTATCTCATGTGTATACTTTGTTAAATTACTATTCTCTAAATTTATGTAAATTCTAAAACCGAAGGATTAACTCCCTCCATCATAGTTTTGTCCTTAGCTATATTTTAAATTACTGATTATTTGGATTTCGTTTGGTTTTATGCGTTTTTAACATTTTTTGAAATTATGGATTTCCTTTGCTTTGTGTTCTAGTGCTGCTGATGAGGAATAAATTTCCGAAATGGCCATATAGCTCATTTAAATTATTACATTTGGAGTTAACGTATGTGTTATGGTCTCATGTTCATTTACTCCATATCCTTTCGTAAAATATTAGAAGGTGATGAGTGTTGAAAAGTAAAGAATGCATCGTCAAATGGGACATATGAACCACATAGAAATGACACACAAATAAAATGTTTTCTATTGATGTATTTCTGAATTGCACACCACAATGATATGAATCCACAACACATTGATTGTAAGTACACATTTTTAACCATTTTATTGTTACAACATCAGTTATATAAAGTCATAAGTGCACTTACGATTATTCTTATCATGCAAATAAAAAATTCCATTTAGTTGTAAGTGTACTTAAGTCTTAAAGTCTCTATGTACAACATTCCAAAAGGTCGTAAGTGATTTATTGGTAATTATCACAGGAACTGCTTATAATACCTTCTTCACAAATGCACAAAAACAACCTCCTTTTATTTGCTATAAACATACAGAGTTACGATGTTTTGTGATTTATGGTGTCAAAACTGTTCAGCTTTAAAACCTTTAAACTTGAATATCTCAAAACTTTGAAAAATGCACTTACGACCTTCTGGCATTAACCCCTCGATTTGATCTGTCTATTTGTTTTGTTTTATATCTCAATAGATTTCATATGCCAGAATGCTGAATTATAAAGGTTTCTACGGTAAATGTGACAACTTGTCCGGTGTAACGTGACGTTGATTGAGTGAAAATTTTAAGAACGGAAACAAAGTCTGTAATTGGCAAATTACCTATTTAGATTCTAATATTTGAAATTCCCAAAATTTTCTCTTTTCTAATATTTCGACAAGAAAAACTACAAATTTATTAGTTTTATTGGTATTCTTTCGACACTGTATTATTTCTAATAAGTTATATTCAAAATGCAATTCGATGAAGTTTTTGTAATTACATGTATAAGAAATCAAAATCCAAAACTCGTAATTTTCACAATTCTTTGCTGGAGAGAGAGAGCGCGCTTTTTTGTATGACTAGATTATGAAAAGTGGTCATATTTTGCCTTTGCGTGCAGGGTGTCCTCAAGTTAACATGTTTAATTAAAAAAGACGACACAAAAGTATTGAAGAAATTGATCCAGCTGGGAAATGTGGATTTTGCACGGAAAACGATTTCAACCCATTTCCTGATGTACTTATATTTAATTATTGCTGGTAGTTATTAGAATCAAGTAGAATATAGCGATCTTTACAATTGCTAGAAGTCTTTTTAATTGTGTTATCAAACTGTTTATGTAAAACACTTTGTATCAAGTTGAACTTTATTTAAGAACATTGTAAAGGCAATTTAATAAACTTAAAAATGATTTCTATGCTTGATTTAACATAAATATTACTCCTTTGCAAAGATAAATACATAATATTGACTTTGTTGCTTGAATCATTACATTTCCTTCTCTGCGTAAATATTGGCATTCATCAGTTATAGTAAATATCTTGCCTTCTGTAATTTAAACCAAATAAACCAGATTATAGATTCGCTTTTTTAACGAAGCTTTTTGATAAGTTAGCATTTATAGACGTTTGACAATTATAGAACAATAACAGAAATCTGGTCTCTCGAGGAAAAGTTTACGATCGGAAAGATGTTACAGAAATATAACGTTAAAAAATATTATTCGGGATTCTTCACAAGGGATACGAGCTCATATTCCCTGTCTATGTGTTATATCCCCTGAGCTGTCAGGCACAGACAGGGAATATGAACCCGTATCCCCTGTGAAGCCCAAATAGTCATTATACAAATGTATGCTATCACTTGGATACGGTCTCATATCCCTTGTCAATTTAACCAAGTAAATTGTAGGATTTACCTAAATATTTCACTTCAAAAAATTATATAAAGATTTCAACATGAATAATCCATTTTGAAAAAAAACGTTGAAAACTTTGACAGTCCAGAAAACTAGTTCCGTCAAGTCTATTGTTTTCAAAACCTGTTTGTGTTAACATGGAAACACAGTAATTCAACTACTTAATAGAATAAAAAAAGATAACAGGAGACACCAACAATGTCCGAAAAAAATGAAATCTAGAAAAAATTGTGGATCGTGCAAAGGGTCATACTTTTTAACCAATGTATTATCTATATTATGGATTTTTGTGTTTTTCATAATACCACCAACAATTTTATAGTTTGAAGATAACGGAAGAGCAATAAATAATACAAATAGATTGTTTAGTAGTATATATGTTACAGGCAATTTCATAATTCAGGCATTTTATAAAATGACCAGAATATTTAAGCAATTTGTATAATGCCTAGCTGTTTTAGACATTTTATGAAATGACTAAATTTCCAAGGCAATTTACAAAATGCCTGAAAAAATCTTTACGCTTTTTACAAAATGCCTGAAAATAAATTTGACTATCCAAAATATTCATTAATCCATTATTGAGGATAGTTAATCTTGAATTATGGTATAATAAGGCTGGATATAAATTTGATATTTTCCTCTAAATTTTAGAGTGTATTATGGGATTTTAGTTGAATTGTCGATCAAGTCTTGGACTTGTTTTTTTTTTTTTTTTTTTGCTCTAAATCCCTTTGATTTTTATTTTTGTCCTTTGTTCATTGAAAATTTTGACAAACCTCTTTGGTTGAAATTATAAAAACTTGAAATTCGTTATACAAGTTGAGAAAGCTTGGAGAAGGTTTAAAAGGTTCTAGTGCTGCTGATGAGGAATTAATTTCCGAAATGGCCATGCAGCTCATTAAAATTATTGCAGTTGGGAGTTAACATATGTGTTATGGTCTCATGTTCATTTACTCCATATCCTTTCGTAAAATATTTTTATACTATTCACCCCAAATTGGTAATTAGGTTTGGGATGGGTACTCTTTAAAGTTTTGAAATAAATCAGACTCGGATCCTTACAATTTGAACTGGAAGTGGTGCCATCAGAAAAGATGGCAATCCCCGCACTCACCTGTTTGACATAGAAAACAGTCGTTATAAACCCTTGGGGTAATTTTCTTCAACATTTTAAAAATCAAATTATTGATAGTAACTATTTTTACTAAGAAAGAATACAAGAATATACGGTTGCTAGGTAGAATTTCCAAAAATGAGTGGTCTTTGATACTTTCATGAAATTTACCAAATTTGGAATCGATTATTTTGAAAATCCAATTGGTGAAAATGATTGCCCTAATAGAAACAAATCCTAACATTTGGTTGCTAGTAGAATTCCAAAAAATAAGTGGTCTTTGAGACTTTCAGGAAATTTACTAAAATTGGAATCAACTATTTTTGAAATTTAATTAGTGAAAATGTTAGTCCTAATTGAAACAAATTACTACATTATCAATGAAGGTATATGGAGTAAATGCAAATGAGACAAAGTCTCTACAAATACATGGTAAATAAGCAATGGAACAACGCTTTTATTGTTGTTCTTCATCTTGAAGTAAGTGGTCTTTGAGACTTTCTGGATATTTACCAAAATTGGAATCATATTTGAGGGTTCTAAGTATTCAAAATTTTATTTTTTTCCAAACTCTTCTCAAAAAATGAAAGCATATGCTAAAAGTTAAAAAGTTATTAGTCTTTAATATTTTCAGGAAATTTACCAAAGTTGGAACCGAAATCAAAATTCTGAAACTTTATTGCACATCTGCAGACTATATGCAACAATTCTACAACAAAATTAAATCCATAAATCCAAAAATGAAGGAGGAGTTCCACTGACAAGCTCATAGTTGTCAAAATATACATCTTGGGGCCTCTTGTTTGCACCAAGACCAATATCAAAAATCCGAAAGCTTATTGCGCATCTGCAGCTTATATGTAGGACTCAGGAATCTATGGCGGGTTCCAAATCTATGGCAGATTCCAAATCTATGGCATATCCTTACGTCAACAATCCAAATCAACGGCAGATTTAAGCACTCCAAAATCTATGGCAGATTTTCACACTCCCAAATCTATGGCAGATTTCTACACTCAGAAATCTATGGCAGATTTAGGTAGTCCTAAATCTATGGTAGATTTTCACAGTGGCAAATCTAAGGCAGATTTGTCATCACAAGAAAACATATTTTCAAACTGAAAAGGACAAGTGACCAATTTCCACCAACAACATAAACAGGTACGTAGTGATTTACTGTAAATTGAATTTATTCAGATGACCATTTCAACAACTTATGTGTCTCTTAATTGCAGATAAGATCGAAACATTTCAAATAACGAAAAATGAATAAAGTTGATAGAAAAAAAAATAGCAAATAAATTCTATATAATCTAAATTGAAAACAAAAAGTAGCTAAATACTAATATTGGCACCATAATTTACAAATTTACAATATTCCAGACATAGCAAGTCTCAATATATTTTTAGCTCACCTGGCTAAAGCCAGGGTGAGCTTTTGCCATCACTTGGCGTCCGTCGTCCGTCCGTCCGTCCGTCGTAAACTTTTCTTCAAAAATCTTCTCCTCTGAAACTACTGGGCCAAATGAAACCAAACTTGGCCTGGATCATCACCAGGGTATGTAGTTTAAAAAAGTGTTCGGTTAGTCCGAGGACCAAACAACATGGCCGCTGTTACTAAAAATAGAACGTAGGGGTAGATTGCTGTTTTTGGCAAATAACTCAAAAACCGTAGCAGATATCAAAAATCTGACAAAGGGTAAAAATGATCAGAATGACAAGATCTACCCGCCGTGCAATTTTGAAGAAAATCCGATGACCCATGTTGGAGTTATTGCCCCTTTTCCGTAAAATTTTCAAAATTTTAATATTTTTATTTTTTTATTAGGAAAACTATAACAGATAGAAGCCAACTTGAAATTGCAAAAATGTTCAGCATACCAAGATCTATCCCTCTGAAAATTTTGAAGCAAATCTGAATACCCATGTTGAAGTTATTGCCCTTTATTGTCAAATTTTTGCTCTTTTATACATTGTTCGTCTACAATTTCAAAAATCTTCTCCTCTCAAACTGCTGGGCCAATTGTAACCAAACTTGGCCTGAATCATCACCAGGGTATACAGTTTCAAAATTGTGTTCAATTAGTCCAAAGACCAAACAACATGGCCGCTGTTACTAAAAA
>MJUU01069663.1:183547-246877 GCA_002080025.1 Modiolus philippinarum | reverse complement strand
GGGGGGGGGGGGGGGTGGTCCAACCCACGGAAACCCCCTGGATCCGCACATGTAAATGATAAGTCAATCGTTTTCTACATGTACATAATCAATATTGTATTGGACTTTCGAAGTAGAAACTCTCATATTATATATATATATATATATATATATATATATATGTGTGTGTGTGTTACAGTGAATTTGTAAAAATAGGGAATTTGCTAAATCACTGAAAGTTCAGGGAATTTGTAAAATCACTGAATTGGTCAGTGGGTTTGTAAAATCCTTAATTAAAACCAGGGATTTTAAAAAATCACTAAAAAATCAATCATTATTTTACTAATTCCCTTCTTGATATTTAGAGAATTTGTGAAATAATTTGTTGATACTTTATAACAAACAATATGTGTAAACTATGCAGAGTAAGTTGGATTTACAAAATAGCCTAACATTTCAATGTTTGTTTTAAATTGAACGAGCTAAATAGGTTTTAATTTATTCAGGGCATTTTAAGTTCAATGCCAGATTGTACAGGAATCAATTTTACACATGAAGGACAGTTTTACACTTGATAACTGCTAGCAATAAAGGGAAGGAAATATAAAAATATGAAAGACAATTGATCCAAATTATTCTTACCGCTATCAACAACAACAAAACATCTTGTTATGGGTCATCTCAAGGTGTAGACCATAAACCACAATTTCAGTCATAATATAAGAAAGATTTTAATCACCTCCCGCTCTGATTTTTTCTACCCATCCAAAAAATTTCATTTTGATTTTTACCAATCTACATGGGTTTTTTTTTAAATAACTGCATTTTCAATCATGAATAATAAAAATAAAACATGAAATTTGCCCCTGCCCTTGATTTTTTTTTTAAACTTTCTATGAAAATATGGCCTTATAAATAAAAAAAATCTGTAATTATTAATCAATTTTCTAAAAGATAAATCATGCAATCATACTCTAGGGATTCTGGTTTCGGGAAATGACAAGAATGTGCAATTGCATTAATTGCATTAATAATTTGTCAACAAGACAACGACCCTAAGGGGAGTGATAACAACTCAAAGCCACCATGAGATCTTCAATGAACGGTGAGGAAACCCCACACCCAACGGCAGGTCGGAGTTGCATTAAGAATGCATTTTGCAGTAAATTTCATATCATGGAAAGCTCAAATAAAAAAAATGAAAGTGGAAATGCAGTTAAGCATCATATGACTGTTTCCTGCGCCGAAATTCAGTAAAAATAACAACTGACCTATTGTCATTTAAAAAAGTCGTAAAAATGCTATAAAGCTAGGAAATGTTGTAACTCAATTGAAATATTGATCAGATGAATCCATAAACTAATATCTGGTTGATTTGGGGCCTTCCAGGACTTATTTTTGGACTACGTGGACTTTTTTGTTAAATTAGGTTTTTGTGTCTTATTCCGTTGAAAGTGGTGCTAGGGTGCTAGAGGACGTCTTGATCTTACTGGGAGGTATGGGCAAAACTCATTATCAAAGACCTCCTGGTGGCATGAAGATGAAGAACTACAATAAATGCGATGCTCCTTTGCTTGGTTCTGCAATATATTTGTAAAGACTTTGTCTAATGTGCATTTACTCCATATCCTTCCACTGGTATTCTTATAATTCAGGTGAATGACAAAAAAAACATGTGAATAGCATTCTTTTCATCTCTCTACAGAATGCCTAACTGCTGTTTTCAAATTGCATTTTTATTATAAATTTTGAAATATTGTCTTATTTTGGTCCTAATCTACAAGAAAGTTAAATTTTAATAACACAATTTCAATCTCACCAATAAGGAATAGTCATAATTAATTTAGAATGATTTTAAATGATTTATTCCTGAAACTACCGATAAGAATATTTTCTAAATAAACAATTAAACTGCACAACATTCTCAGTTTATTTGTGCAAATTTCAATGAAAACATTTAAGAAATGACTTCACAATATCTATTTTTTGGTGCAAGATGCGGCAATTTATAAATTATTCAGTTTTGTAGGGCTATGTTGAGCCCTTAAGTGTAATCCTTACTTTAAATGTAATCCGATTACACTTAAGGTTAAGGACCACCCTTTAATGTAATCCCGGTTACATTAAAATTTTACGGTTGCAGGACTTCCCTTAATTGTAACCGATTACAATTAAGGGAGATAGTGTACATATGCCTACAGTACCTACCGTAATTGTAATCCCTCGGAATTAGTTTACAATTTGCAGCACATATAAGATAACAAAACGTGTTCGCCATAGCTTGATTATGAGTCACATTTGTTTTGAGTAACCATCGTCACCATGACAAAAGGGCAGAGAAAAAGTGCTTAGAATTACTGTCGGAAATCTGGGACTTTGAAATACCAGAAATCACAAAAATATCTGGATTTTGGAAGTCTATGTTCATCATGCAGATTTGTCAATTAATAATACTTTAGTGTACTCAAATGTTTACTGAATTTTTCTTACAGAGCTCTTAACCAAGATGAAAAAATAAACATCGGTGATCACTGGTACGGCATGAACAGAACATAATTTGTATAGACTGTCTATATCAAATTAAAGAAAAACAAAACCAGTGATTCTTTTCAGTAAAAAGCAAAGTCAATACCGCTCCCCATAGCTTTTTATGTTTGTCACTTGTTTCGTTTTGCGTTAAGATGGGTTGCGTACTTAGTAAAATATGGTTTGTGTTTTTTGTTCATTGCAAATTTTATTGTCATCACATTTTTGTTCTAGTTTGCCATTGTCGTATACCATTTTTGTAAATATTTCTGATATGATCTGATTGTATTTAGGAGGGGAAGGGGTATCCCAATAATAGCAAAACGGAAAATTGATTTCAAACCAGTTAACAGAAAAATAAAAATGTGAAAACTAGTGAATAACGGGCAACATCAAACAAACTGTTATATACAATATCTTTTCCACTGAAACCTCCAAATGTTGTTCTCCGATAAATTATTTATTAATTTGATTTTACTTTCACTTAATGAAGATGAAGAGACCGTCGTTATTACCAAATAACCGCTTTTTTCATTAAATTCAGTATTGTAATAACCTGTTTTTTTTGTTTTGTTTTGTTTTTTTGAGGGGAAAGGGGGGGTGGCTAATCAATAACGTCATATATATCGTGCAAAAAGTATACCTTTGACATAGATTGACCAACCGCGACTGATTTTGCAGCCATCTTGGAAAATATCTGCTGTGGATTGGAAAGCGAGTGCTGAAAATACAGGTAAGTTAGATAGAAATTTTTACTTTTCTCCATGAATAAAACAGCAGAAACCAATAATTAAGTTATTCGTCACCACTTCAAGTATGCCTTGTTTCTCGCATGCAATGACATAATGATATGCATCGAATTTAGCTCAATAAACATAGTATTGTCTTATTGTCACTCTCTTCTGTTGCACGACGAAGAAAGCCAACAAAAAAGCCGACCAGTTGTAACAACGGCAGTAGAATACCGAAGGAACAAAGGGGTGACATTCACAAAAATCGAAGTCCAAAGACAGGGCAAAAACGAGAACACAGAAAACAATGACGTTAGACACAAAAACAATGACGCCAGACAGACACAAAGCACAGAACCAGAAACCACAACATTCAGAACAAAGGCACTCACAGTTTGAACTCCAGTGAAACTGAGAGTGACATCAGGTGCTCCGGAAGGGTAAGCATGTCCTGCTCTGTTAACAGCACCCGTCACACTGTGAGTGATTCAATCCGGGAAAATGTCAAAGTCGGTAGTCAAATCCGGGAAGACGTGAATCTAGCTGAAAATGTCCACTTTCATTTGGGATACTGACACGTCATATCTTTCAATGATGCTATGGTGACGGCCATAGAATTTCTTGAGGGATGAAATTAACAAAGGTTGAACAAATCCCTGACTAAGCAGCTTTTGGGACAGTGTTTTTGCTCTGTTCAAAAAATCACTGTACAAACTACAAGCTCGACAGTAACGAATCAACTGTGAAATGTACACTCCATAGGCTGGAGAAGTAGGTATATTGCTGCTAAGAAAGGGAAAGTTCACAATGGGGAAATTAACCCATTCATATAGTCCATAATTCAGCCCCAAACCATGCAGGGATGTAGCAACAGATATTTATTTATAAGAGCAGTGATGGAAGGCCGTAATTTTTTATCTAGTCCTTATTAACGCTTACCTTAGCCCAGCCCTGCAAAATATGTCGCGGGGTATTACAGCAGCCCAACAGACAGACTGTAACCCTTTCCTTTATATATAGCTGGCCCTTAACATTACCCTTGCCCTGACAATATCTCTAGAGCTATAATAATTACTGTAAACCGTGAAATTTTGCATTAATTCATCGTTATTTTGACATATTATTACAGTTATTAATATCAGGAATGACCCTTTTCGGCTTCCATAATTCTCAATATAAGGAGAGAAAAAAATCCGTGGTTGTTGATTCTTCAAATTAAAATCAACCTGCCACAAGTAGAAGCCTATCTGGCGACATACAAAAGTAGACATTTTCTTTCAGGAAGTAGAGTTGAATGTTCGTAGTGAACAACCCCCTAACCACCCCACCCCGACACCCCACCTCCACCCCCGAACCAGAGCACCAAACGAGTGATAATTATAAACTAAAATTTAGAGTCATAGATTATAAAAATTTAAAGACGTTTTTGTTGTTGTTTTTCATCTTCAAAACCATCAACAATATTTATTTACTCATATTGAGTTCAAGACCCCTGTTTTACCACTTTTGGAAGGATTGCTTGCTTGAGGTCTACACAAACGACAATCATAGCCTAACCTTCTAGGACCCACATGAAAAGACGTTGTTTATTTTCCAATTGCACCCCAAAACGTAAAAAAAAACGACCAAGTCCGAGTTGTACATGTGCTACCGACATTGCAGTAAACCTTAGTTCTGGAGAATACATTTTCGGCAATGTATGCTTCGTCAGTGCATATCATACAAAAACACGTGGATGACCGAAATTTCCAAAGTATATTTATGAATGAGAACAAACTAACCAGTCTGTATATGATGGATTTCAAAAGTAAGCAACTGAACAACTTTTCCATCAAATCATCGAAGACGACCTTCACAACACACATAAAAGGTAGATTAATACATTTCGTATTAAGTATAGCCGATAAAGATTACCTGGCCCGAAGGACAAGGGGAGCTATAGCCATCATTGTGTGTCCTTCGTCGTCGTCCATAAACTTTTCAAAATTTGACTTTTGCCTTTAAAACCAATGGACAAATTTTAACTAGCCTTTACAGAAATGATGTGTGAAAGGACCTATACAAAGACTTTTTTACAACCTTTTTTGTTTCCATGGTAACGATGGCTATTTAAAACAAATATGACTCATAATCATGCTATGGCGGAACACGTTTTCTTATCTTATATGCTCTGCAAACTGTAAACTAATTCTGAGGGATTACAATTACGGTAGGTACTGCAGGCATATGTACACAATCTCCCTTTATTGTAATCGGTTACAATAAAGGGAGGTCCTGCAACCGTAAATGTAACCGGGATTACATTTAAGGGTGGTCCTTAACCTTAAGTGTAATCGGATTACAATTAAGGTAAGGATTACACTTAAAGGCTCAACAGGGCTATATTCATTACATTTGTACTTTTATATATTATTTTAGTACGCCAACATCTTTCCTGAATAATTTAGCATTTTATTAAATCAGTGATTTTGTAAAATCCCTTACGATATTTTCAGGGATTTTACAAAATCCCTGACAATTTCAGTGATTTTATAAAATCACTAAAATGGCCAGTGGTTTTACAAAATCAATAATTATTTCAGGGATTTTACAAAATCCCTGATTTTACAAATTCACTGTAACATTTATATAACTAGATGAGACAAATCTTCTAAATACAAATTCTGTTCAATATCTAATTAAGGTAAGAGGAACGTAAATAAGCGCCAGAATATGGCGAGCGGGTTGATATTTACAATATTCCAGCTTTCAAAATTCAGATAATTAGTTTATCGTCTTTTATTTCCTACTTCTATGCAATAGCTTATGAGGTATTGTGTTAAATTCTCCCAAGGTTGCGCGAGTCTTTTTTACAAAACAAGAAATTATTTTTTATGATTTTTGATGATTGCAAAATATTTTTAAGGCTAACATTATTAAAACAAAAATACAAATAAGACTTAAGAAAAACTAAGGCAACTAGGTCGCTTATAACTTCAACAGAGCCACCGTTTTCATTGTGCCTAGGAAATGGAAAAAATGTTAACAATTGAGAGGTTCTGCAATGAAAAACCGACTTTATTTCGATTTGCTATCATGGTTCGATCGAAACTTTCCTATATTTTTGTGTAACAGATTTTCATCTAATTAAGGTTTAATTTTTGCGAAATGGATATTGCTTGTCAACCGTTGGGATAATTCTTTGTAAACTCCAGGTCAACCTCTTGATAATTTGGGTCAACTGGATATGGTTTTTGCGGAACTGTTCTGCAGGCTGAGATAGGTACAGGGAAAGGCGATACATTACCATAGTGTCCTATAACATCGGTGCTCCCATTATTATCACTGAAATGATCTTGAGTAAATGCACATAAGAAAAATATATATACAGGGTAAAAACAAGCAATCGAACAACGCTTGTAGATAATGCAAAAAACCAAAAACAAAACAAAACGACTAGAAATTTGAACTAGGCACATAATATTTCCCCTTAAAGCATTGTTTGACCCTTTAATGCACCGTGTAGTAGTTTCGTTCAACCTTAAAACATTTGCAAAGTAATATAGAACCAACAAACCTGAAGTAATATGAAAAGATATCGGTCTCTTAAGGAATAATTTGAAGTTTTGGTCCGTACTCTAATTCAAAATCTTTTTTTACTTAGTACTGGAATGAACATTTCTTTTCACTGCCCTTGACCTTTCAAACGAAACTGTTATTGAGTTCTACCGGACACTACCGAAATGGAAGGGGAAGTTCGGCATGTCATTAAACCGATTTAATCCACCATTTCTTTTGAAATGCATGTACCAGGTTAGCACCATTGCAGTCGACAATTTTTTCGGTGGTTTTTAACTGATTTGTCCTTTTTTTAGACTTAGGCTGTTGACAACTGGTTATTACCCACCTATTTTTATTATAGAAAAATATAGCATGATGGCATAGTAAATTAAAAAAAAAACAACAGCAGACAAAACAATTAGACATAATAAAGTATGGGGTGGGGGTTAAACAATACAAAAAAATACGGATACGAATAGGTGCGTTGGTAGTAAAACGGTCAATATCATCTAATTGATGCCCA
Source organism: Modiolus philippinarum (assembly GCA_002080025.1). NCBI lineage: Eukaryota > Metazoa > Mollusca > Bivalvia > Mytilida > Modiolidae > Modiolus > Modiolus philippinarum. The sequence continues at coordinate 239,578 of MJUU01069663.1, read as the reverse complement.
AACATATCTCAAAATAAACAACAAAAGGTGCATTTGCGCCACAAGCTTGCATTTCATTTGCGTCATTTCTCAGGTAAAAAATTTCTGGAAAAGTTTCAGGTAATATATAGGAAGGAGAAACAATAATAAATATACTATTAAATATTTTATATTTAACATATCATTTGGAAGATATTAAATATATCATTTTATATTAAATATTTACTATATCTAAGATATGAATTTTCACTTCAAACATTGGTTTGAATCATATTTGTTTAATCAACATGAAACAGGTTAAGTAGTGGAGGTGTTTATATTAAATAAAACTAATTTAATCTGAAGTGTTATTTTATTAGTTTTAGCGATTTAGTAAAATATCTTGCTGCAAATTTTACTTCAGCCTCCCCGTGATGACCAGCGAAAACAGGTAATTCTGGAAAATAAAAGAGGAAAATACAGGTAAAAAGTCTTAAAGTAAACAGCATTTTTACTTAAATCCATACTATTTACTTGTATCTGGCCCAAATGCAAAGTGTTTCTTTTGGCGCAAATGAAATACAGTTTGTGGCGCAAATGAAATATTTTCTTGGCGCAAATGAAATACTAATTAGCGCAAATGCAATGCACCGACAACAAAGTTGTTAAGAAAGAACTCGGCTTAATAGAAATTATTTGTTTTGATTTTTATCATGAAGCAAAAACAAACAATGTCTAATAGTTTATTAAGACAGCTGGTATGAACGTTTGTTTCGAGTGCTTTTTGAACTAAATATATATGAAATTGATTTCAATTTAATTCAGAATTAACTGAATATGGAAAAACAAACATCATAATAGATGTTACTATTTCGGATAATGGCATGTGATTTGTTTTACCATATATACCATTGTGTACGTTGTGAAAGTAGGTTAAGGTAGTATGGGGATCTAAAAACTGTCTAGTAGATTTTTTTAAAATTTTTTTATGACTTACAGTTTGTTATTAGAGCACACGAAAAATAAAATAAAAAATGGAGGTTACCGCCCATATAATTAATAAATGAAAGATTAGAAATTGGTAAAAGGTAAAGTCTGAAATCTGTCATGTAAAATCATCTGATTTTTTGGTTGAAATGTTATGGAAAATTTGTTAATTTCAACAAAATTTTAATCTAATTTAGTTACATCTGATAGAATTTTTTTTAAATTTGGCATTCTACTAGGTTTTACACTTGCTTTCAATTTGAATGGAAAAAAATTGGGGGTCACCAAATTTTTTACCTGGGTCACCAACGGTGACCGCAGGTCTAGGAGCCGCTCGACTCCGTCCGTCCGTCCGTCCGTCACGCTTTGGGGGTACCAAGTTTGTGTAATCTGTAACTCAGACAACTTTAACCTGATACTTTTGAAACTTTGCACAGTTGTTCTGGACACATTGAAGATGTGCTGAGATTTGAACAAATATTGTCGAATTTATCCATTGTTGAACTTAGTCATTTTTTCATCAAATTTTAACATTACGGTACTAAGTTTGTGTAATCTGAAACTCTGACACCTTATACCTGATGCTTTTGAAACTTTACCCAATTGTTCTGGACACATTGAAAATGTGCATCTCCCCTTTAGGTGTGATTTGGATAAAAATTGTCGAATTTATCCATTGTTGAACTTAGTAATTTTTTCATCAAATTTCAACATTACAGTACTGAGTTTGCGTAATCTGAAACTCTGACACCTTATACCTGATGCTTTTGAAACTTTGCACAGTTGTTCTGGACACATTGAAGATGTGCATCTCTTTTCGTGTGATTTGAATAAAAATTGTCGAATTTATGCATTGTTGAAATTAGTCATTTTTCATCAAATTTCTACATAACGGTACTGCGTTTGTGTAATCTGAAATTCTGACACCTTATACCTGATGCTTTTGAAACTTTGCACAGTTGTTTTGGACACATTGAAGATGTGCTCCTTCCCTTTTGGTGTGATGTGGATAAAAATTGTCGAATTTATCCATTGTTAAATTTAGTCATTTTTTCATCAAATTTCAACATTACGGTACTGAGTTTGTGTAATCTGAAACTCTGACACCTTATACCTGATGCTTTGGAAACGTTGCACAGTTTTTATGGGCACAACGAAGATGTGCACCTCCCCTTTTGGTTACATTTGAATAAAAAATGTGGAATTTATGGATTGTTGAACTTAGGCATTTTTTTCAGCATATTTTAACATAACAGTGCCTGGTTTGTATAACCTGAAACATTCACATCACTGACTAATACCTCTGAAAGTTTACACTGTTGTTTGAACACATTGACGATGTGAACCTCCCTTTAAGGCCAGTTTTGATTTGAAAAATGTAAAATTTATCTATTATTGACTTTGTACTTTATTTTATCATAATATATCATCATGGTACTCAATTTTGTCCAGAGACGTTGCAGAGTTTTCAACACACTGATCATGGTGAGCTATTCTTAATTTTTTTTGCATTGCTTTCACATATTTTCTCAGAAAGATTCAAAGTATGTGTTTATTTGAAACTCGGGTATGGTTTTCACCTTTGCTGAAGTGATGTTGCGTTTTTTTCATTTTATGCTTTGTTCAACTTTGTACATTTAGTTTTTTTTCTTCTTTCTTTGTTTATTACACTTATAGGGTTGAATTTAATATAATATCAATTATAACTTGCATTTGAAGAATGTTTTGGTAATAAGGTAAATGAATACTTGTTTGACATTCTGTTAGGTTATAAAAAAAACAGTTTCTCAGTTGAACATGAGTGACGGTGACGCAGGTCCAGACATGTACTTGGTATTGTTTTGAATAATTGTCGAAAAACTTATTTTTTCTATTATTTCTATACAAATTATATCCCGTAATAGAGTAGGAATATGTTGAAAATATCAATATTCTGCATGGTTTCAAAATTAAAGTGGGATATTTGATCAAATTAAACTAATATAAGACATCAAAAATAATTTCGCCAACATTCATATCGTTTATTGTATATTTTTGTCAGATGCGCAAGAATGGTATACAGTTTTAAACTCCCAAACTACCTTAAGTATGACAAACAAAACTTAAGATTTCAAAATCATTCTACTTTCATTAAATTTTCAGTATACTTGAGTACACAAAAGGTCATATCAAATTGTTTCTGGACTTGAGCTTATTACAGCAAATTGAACTATCGGGGGCGAGGGCGTCCTCGCACTGCTCATGTTACGAAAAAATGAAATTATGACTTTGAAAACTAATTACTCTAACTAGTATCCAATTTCTAAGTATCTAAAATACATATGGTTTCTAAGTAGATTTTCAAAACATAAATAGTCTTTTCGTAAAATATTTAATACAGGAGTTTGTCTTTTATTGCAGTATGGAGTTGGTAAAACAATTCCCCGTGGTAGAGATGTATGCTCTTTATTTTTCTTAGATATGGTGTACTTGTACATGAGATAATATCTCATGTGTACACTTTGTTCAATTACTATTATCTAAATTATTGTAAATTCTAAAACCAAAGGATTAACTCCTTCCATCGTAGTTTTGTTCTTTGCTATACTTGATATTACTGATTATCCGGATTTCGTTTGGTTTTGTGCTTTTTTGAATATGGATTTCCTTTGTTTTGGTTCTAGTGCAGCTGATGAGAAATTAATTTCCGAAATGGCCATACAGCTCATTAAAATTATTGCAGTTGGAGTTAACATATGTGTTATGGTCTTATGTTCATTTACTCCATATCCTTTCGTAAAATATTTGAGGGTGTCAGATTTACCAAACACGGAACTTTTGAATCGTGTTCACTCCGGAAAAAGATCTACTTTTATACGTAAAAAATTAATACATCAATGCATTGACAGGGAATCAGTAATTAACGAATACTGTCGAGCTAAGGGTGATTTGTATAGTATTTTTTTTCTTCGTTTGAAATTTAATTATAAAAGTGTCATATAGGAAAGATTATAAATGCACTTCAATTTCATAGATAATTTGTTTTTTTTATGTGGTACCTATTTCCTCGTATTAAGCGCTCAGGGCGCTAATAAAATTTGAAAAGGGGGTGCTTATTAAGTAGGACAAAAACCGGGTTCAAAAACGAAGCTGGTGTAACGAAATTCTTCAATCCTTCAAAGGTACACGATGTAATCAATGTTAAATCGCTTCAATTTTCAAACTTTTTGACAAACAGAAGTACAAAATAAGGCGGATGAGTTGTTTGTGGACGCAAGTTACGGTTTCGGTATTTAGTTTCGCATTACCCCGTTCTAATTTAAAAATAATGAGACACTGGGCATTGGACGGACATTGTTTGTTCTTATAAAAAATGCAAGATATTTTTGTGATCGCAGTCAAAAGGAATGATTTTGTGGAACATTGATGTATAATATCCAGGCCATATAACTTGTGTACTGTGCAGAAGTGCGAAACTAAATTAGGGGTAACTTTGCGTGTTTTTTGTATTTGCCGACAACAATCATGGCAGCCCCAGTGACTGAATTTTTTGAGGAATCTAGATGGAAATCTAAAGTACAAACTCTGGCTTTTTGGACAAGTGGGCACTAAAATTATCATTGTTTATTCGAAAAGCAGCTGTATTTCTATGATTATGTGTAATTGCCTGAAATTCATATACTTTATATTTGTATTTTATTACCTAATTTGTTGTATTTATTATGCATATCAAGTTCTGTCTGTCATGTTTTTGAATGTATATATAAGTTAATATTGACCTCTTGTTACACATGTATGTATGTGTCTGAGTGCTTTAAAAAAATCTTGAAATTTACAAACTTGCAATGCATTTGGCCCCTCAATTTGGCATTTTTGTACAGAAAAATCTTAAATGAATAAAAAATTTCCTAAACACACGTGAGAAAATCTGCACGTGGGTATATTTTGTGCATGTAACTTTGGTTCAAAATGAATATTGTTCATGAATTTTATTAACTAAGTTTTGGTAATACACGTAGGTACAAACGGGAGTAAAGAAATGAAGTATTCGAACAAAAAACATTTTGAAAATTGCAAACGAGTTGATATTTCGTCACACATTCATATCTTGTAATACATAAAAAAGAATGAAAGAATATGGAGTCAATGTACATGTGACAAAAACGCACACGATAAATAGAAAACTCCAGTTTATCAAGGACAGGGCTTTTATTCCTGTCTACATCATGGTGTCGCCTGAGGGTCTTCAGCCAGAGGTGAACAATAATCACCCCCCTCAAGCAAGATCAAGAAGGCCCCTAGCGTGCACTTAAGCGGTATTCTTGACAAAAATGTTGAACAACATCGATAGCAGCTAAAATATGTCATTGAAGCAACACATGTCGAGAGCTGTCAACGAGAAAAAAAAAGTAAAACCGGGCAATGTTTGCATGCAAATATTTTTCAAAATCCCTATAAATACACATGGTAATGTTAAGCTAATGGAACAACACTTTCATTGTTGTTCTTCATCTTGAAGTCGCCACGAGGCCACCAACAAAGGGTAGGGACTATAAAGGCAAACTCATACCATAATTCTGTACCTTGTTCCAATTAACTTTTTTTTCTGACATGTCAAATTATGACATCAAAACTACTTGAGTAACTTGATGTCGTAGGCATAGCTACCATCAAATCCATAATATTATCATAACTTTGTATTTTTATTCTAGATAAAATGAATTTAAAGTCTTTGACTTGGAGAGCTTGAAATGTCTTTCTTCAATTAATCTAATCGATACTCATATTCAAACGTCCAAATTAAATAGAAAAAATGAAGGGAAACGAGGAATGTGTCAAAGAGACAACGACCCAAAGGGGAGTAATAAGACTTAAATGAATGATTAATATTTTCATTTAGATTGTATTCTCTTGCAAATTAAAAATATATTAGAATGAGATATCAAATTGGTTGTATTCTACACGAGTAAGCGTCAAATAATGAATTACCAAAAAAATATATATATCAACACAAAGTTACAAAAATTCTAGTTAGATTAAACAGAAAAAATGCAGATGTCTTTCATAAGACCAAATTTGAATATGCCGGCGTATTACTTAAAATCAAATATTTTAGATTTACACATCTGTGTGTGTACATTTACAACAGAAGTAGGATTCCGAAGGGACAAACACACGATTACATAAATATAGACGTTTATACATAAGACTTTGATTAAATCAAAGTCAATAGAAAAGATAAAAATGAGATCACCACAAGACAGAAGATTAAAGCTACAACATATTCTTTAACATGTTAAAACGCCAGAAATTAAACACTCAAAACGAAAGCACTAACAGTATGAACTCTAAAAAACAGTTGGATAATAGGTCCTTCGACAGGGAAAGCTTGTCCTGCCTTACACAAAGCACCTGTCACACAGTCAGTAAGGTATGTATAGTCTTGAAAGATCTCTTTGGTAGCTGTTCGGTTAATGTCATTTTCTTACTCGTGGAAAAATCAATTAAAAGTCCATATAACGTGTTACTCTTCTAACCCTTAAACATTATCAAGGTAAAAATGTGAAAATCTTTTGTAATTTTTTTTCAACATGTGAATGAAAACCGATTTTATTTGAAAACTTGCAATAACTAAATTGAGGAAATTTTTGTTAAAACCTAAGGAGTATCTCCCTTTTGTACAACTCTGTCCTTTGTTGATGTTGGCTTTCAGTTTAAGATCCTGTTGGTCTTTATCAGCTTTTACACATATTTCAGATTATGGATTTCCAAATGTTTTCATTTGATCTGCACTGAAGAGACATAACTTGTCGAAGTGCGCATATGCAGAAATTAAATTCACAGTAACTTCGGTAATTTGCTCATTTATTACCACTGGGTCGATGCCACTGCTGGTGGACTGTTGGTCCCCGAGGGTATTCACCAACTCAGGGGCCAGTGCTTCGGTGCTGGACCGAAAACCGATTTTATTTGGAAACTTGCAGTATCTAAATTGAGGAAATTTATGTTAAAATCTAAGGAGTATCTCCCTCTTGCATAGCTCTGTCCTTGGCTGATTTTTGCTTTCATATTTAGTGGGTAATTTGTTCTCTATCAGCTTTTACACATATTTCGGTTTATGGACTTGTTTTGATTTGATCTGCACTGAAGAGACATAACTTGTCGAAATGCGCATATGCAGTAATTAACTTCACAGTAACTTTGGTAATTTGCTTATTAATTATACACCAACGGTTTTTCCTGGACCTAATCTGGACTAAACGAGCTGTATAATTTGATTAGAATCAAAAATATATGACTTATATATTCATACAAAATTTATTTTGGTTCTATTCAAGTGTTCAACTTTTTATTTCATTTTACCAACATAAAAGGCCGTTTTCACTATCATCTTGGAAATGCTCATGAATCTAGCATGGCTTTGTGAAATTCTACTCTCTTTAAACTTCCTTGAGCAATCTTTTTACTTCCATTGGGAAATCCTAACGCGATACGATCCAAAATTACATTTACCTATCATTTCTTTTCAGAAAACGCTTTATATCGATGCAGATCATTTTTAAATCCTTTTACATCGCTTGAAATACGCCGATCGGGATGAAATTTTTTAGATGCCTTGCAAAATAAAAATTACTGCATGAAAATGAGGCTTTCATTCAATTCACACACTCAAGTTTTCTTACCAGTATGTGAATTTACAAGTATTTAAGATAACACTAGTATATACATGTATAGATAGTGAGAACCGAACCGTCAGTCTAAAAAGAACAATCCAAGGACAATGGCAACGTCGGAGAAACAAAGACATAAAACGTAAACTGATTCCCCGTGCGAGAGATGTATGCTCTCTATATTTTTCAGTTATGGTGTACTTGTGCGTGAGAGAATTTCTCATATGGATATACTATTGATACTTTCAAATTTTGGCAATTATTTTTGTAATTTACAAAATGTAATCCAGACCACCTGTTTTAAGTGCCCACATCTCACTATTTTATAACGCCAAGTTTTCTTACATTCGACTTGATGAGTGCCCTGTGTTTGTCTATATGTTGTAGTTGTCCACTAGCTTATGACACTAGTGCTTTTGTCTGGCAAAGGATGAAAGTGATTGTAAGAGCACTTTGCCAGTTTAATTGATGTTTGTTGACAATCCCGCACCCATGACCAAGAAAGACATGGATGTAGCGTTGCTCGACAATTAGCAAAGAATTCCGCTTAAACCGGTGCTAGGGGCCGTTTTGAACTTACTATGAGGTATGAGCAAAGCTCATTGTTGAAGGCCTCATGGTGACTTCAAGATGAAGAACAACAATAAAAGCGTTGTTCCTTTGCTTGTTTTTTACCATGTATTTGTAGAGACTTTGTCTCATGTGCATTTACTCCATATCCTTTTATTCACCATAACATGAGAACGGAACAGAAAAGAAAATGAAGACACACACATATACAAAAATGAACAACACGGACCAAATAAAAATCCATGGGTTAAATCAGGTGCACCGGTAGAGTAAGCATCTCCTGCTTCTCATAAGATATTTGTGCGTTTACATGATTTAAATCTAGCTATAGGCTGTGTATTTTAGCCAATTGAATGAAATGGAAAGGTCAAAAAATAAAAAAAAACAGGTCTTTTTTTTTTATAGATATTGGAAGTTTATAAAATGACAGATAAAATAAAATGCTGTATTTTATCTTGTTTTATTTTTCAATCAGAATACAGCTTTTTCTATAATAAGCCCAAAACACAAAATCAGACTAACTCATCAGAAAAGTATATGAAAGACGATCAGGTCCCTTTGATAGTCGTTGTGTGCGAAAATAGTTCATAAGAAAATAGTGTATTTCTCTGAATTCTGTTTTCACTGCTTTATACTACACATTTTGTATGTTTTATGGGTTCAAATGAAAGAACAGACATTATAGAAAATTTAAAATTAGGTATTGAGTTTTAAATCAATGTGCAATTAGTGATTTGATCAAGTGCAAAAGGTGAAATTTGCTTTATTCGTAACTCATCTATCTTTACCAATGAGGGTTCCCTCAGTTCTGGGGAATTTAAAAGAAACTGAAACGTTGAAAATTCATAGTTTTTGTGTATTTTTTTACACTAAGACTGTTCTGTAAGCATGGCAAATGTCAGGAGAATTGCGCAAGTGATTTTTTTTTAAATTGGTCTTTACATTTGCGTAATTTTTACAAAGACAAATGGGGAAAAATAATTGTGTTCTCGTTCTATTACGGTACATTTTGTATGTGGTTTAATTTTAAAAAAATCTAATCATGTTGCTAGAAATTTTCGCTCCGTTTCTTTTTGTATCAATTTTAGCGAGGAAAACAATAGGTCGTGTATCTACTGAGTACCTAAGTTGCATAAATGCCCTAACAGAGATGCATTGATGTGTCTGCCAGTCACAACAAACACTCTTTCAGGCTAAACTCCTGACTTCTTATTGCAGTTTTTTCTACTACTGCATTCTTTACTACGCTCCAACATTACAAATTAAAGTATACTCCGGAATTTAATGCATACGTCTGACTGGAAAGAGTGAAAAATATATATTCATAGTTGATACCAGGTAAAGATGAACCTGTCACCTTTGATGTTCTTCACAACTAACCCGTAAACATTTTTTCTTGGTTAACCCTCCAAATCTTGTATGGTGAGAATTTAACATAATGCATTTTTGTATTTTATTTGTTTAATTTTTAAGTTTTGTGTACTTAATTTTGTTTAAAGTTTAAATTCTCATAATTTATTTTATTTTGACTTCATCACGTTCTCTCAATATTTGGATAATATAAACCATTTTAAGGCGGGACGTTACAAAACGACGTTATCGTTCTTAAGATCAACCGTAGACGTAACATTTAAGGTTCAAGGTAACTAATTATTCTTAAAAAAAATAGACCCGTGGGGCACGAACTGGTCCTATAAAAAAAAGCCTCAAGTTTTGGCGTGTTCCACAGATTTCCCTTAGAGTACAGAAATTCTGCTTATTGTTACAAAATTTACATAATTCAGAACATAAAACCAAAAAATGATACCAGTTAAAGCTATTTTATGGTAGAGTATTGATACAATATTTCCATTGGATATCAAAGGGAGATAATTACAGAAAATTAATGTCAAATTTGATGATGATCAAAAAGAGCCGTTTTCTGAAAAATCTAACCTGAAAATCGAACCAGTAATGTATGGCAACACCCTTTACATGAAATCAGTTGTCCTTAGTGACAACGAATATATGGAAATGGCAGTATGACGTCAAGTTTATTGCATTTTGGTTGAAATTCTACATGAAAATAATTAATTACCCGGAACAATAAAGTCATTTCGTAAAACGTCGTGAATTTTGCTGCAAAAAAAGTAATGTTAATTGGATGGATAAGGTTTTTCCAATTAAATTAAAATATCAACAAGAAAAATATAATTTGTAGAATTGGAACTGAAATTACACAATGAAATCAGTGGCGGATTCAAAGTGGAATACCGGGGCTTTCGTAAGTGTGCAAAAAAAAATATGAGAGTCCTGTATTAAAATACCTGTGTATCATATTACCAATTGCTAAGTGGAATGTTAATAGGATTTTTTATATAAAATATCGTAAAAAATAGTATGTTTTTATAATATTTTTGAGATTTACGTCCCCATTTCAAAACCCCGCCGAATTAACTACTTCAAACGCTAAATCAGAAAAAAAATCTAATTGTATCACATTATGAACTTCTAAGTATGAAGGAAGTGTGACTCTCCATTTCAGTCGGTTCTTTGACTTTTTGGGGGTTGGCGGGGGAGTACATATTATAATAATTGAGAACCGAACCGGTTCATGAACCGAGACCATGAGGTTTTGACCGTCATGACCGTCAGTCTAAAACAAAAAGTCCAAGGACGACTGGCGACATCGGAAAAACAAAGACATAACATACCAAGCTCCACCCCCCCCCCCGAATAAAAATCAAATGGTTGCTTCCTTAGACAGGCATACACAGAAAGTACACTCAAGGATGTTGTTACACCCGAAAGCCACAAAAGATACCCAGATGTATAATACTTGCATATTGATTGGTTGCCAGACTGGTTGTTTTGTTTTGTCTTTTTTTTTACAGCTTTCACTTTTTAATACTAATTTCCTAAGCATGGAAAATTTTCACAAACACATTTAGTTCGTGAAATTCTGCCTAAATCATACGATGCAAGCAATGCGAAGGAATGTGTGAAACTTTTTCATAAACTTATGACCACATGTGTAAATTTGTAAACGCTAGTTAAAACAGTCTGAACTGAAAAAAAAATTCAATGATTTAATCAGGCAGATATAAAGTTTTGTCAAGGAACCTGTCCGAGAAAGCCTCAAACCCCAGGCGCGGATTTAGGGGAGACCATGAGGTTTTGGTAAATATGTTAAATATGTTTTATATATATGCTTATAAAATTTTCGTGCCTCGCAACAATTAGCGATTGTTTTTTTTTTTTTCAGTTGCGCCCCCTTACTTTAAACCCAGGATCCCCTGACAGCACGTGGTTAAACAATAATCTGTGCCCTATTATCAGATCTTCGAAAGACCTCGTACAATTGTTGATCATGTAAAGAACAAATGAATTTATTTCGAAGTGTTGTGCACATGTACCATATAAAAGTACAGTTGACATTGAAATGTACATCATTTTGGTATTATCCGTATTTCGACGCATGTACCGATATGTATACCAAGTGGTCCCGTCATGTATAATAGTCTAGACGCAAACGATACTATAACTTAATCTGAGTTTTTATGGAATTATCAAGTTTTTTTTCCTTAACATCCCTTTCATTTGTCCGTCCGTTCGTTAGAACTGATGATTTCAGTGAAGAACCAGAAGGAAAATTCATTCACTTTGTAATCGATTATGAATAGCGAAGTTTCTGTAAATTTTATGTCTGCATATGGTCATTTCGACAACTTCTACTATCACTTAGTGCTGATCGATTGAATACACTGAAGACCATGAGGCACGGACTATTTGATTTTCAGGGAGGGTGGCAGGTATTTTTACCTGAGTCGGGAATTTGTTTCGCCCACTTTGCGAGCCAGATTATTTTTTTCAACCACGATACTGGTCAGACTTTTTTAGGGCAATATCGGGGCCAGAATTTTTTTTTCTAAAACATACCCCCCCCCCCCTGAAAATCCAATCAAATGCCAAAATAACAAATAGGACGAAAATTAAATGTGAAAATCATTGTACTTTAAAATAATTGTTACTTCCTACTGGTGTTTTCACAAATCATTGGTAAAGACACCAGCAGTAAATTATTATGGAGCGAACTATGTTGCATAGTAATAAAATCACAGTGAAATCAATGTGTAATCCGGAAGCCGTTTTTAAAACAAGTTTCTACCATTGACGCCGTAAATTATTATTGTAACGCCCAGCAATCTGAATAAAACGTCACATTTTTAACAAATTTTACATGCTCTAGCAAAGTTCCATGAAATGTAGCCCCGAAATTTGAAATGTGAACTGTTATAGGTAATTAATGTTGTAGATGTTCTATAATGCATTTTATTCATTGTTTTTATTTTATACTACCTTAATATTATGTAATTTGTTTGGCCTAGCTATGTAACTTGTTTACAATAAACAATGGTCAAGGTTATTACACCTTAGAACATGTAGATTTTTCTAGAACATTGACTTAATGTTGAACAAATAGAATTTTCTAGAGGTCTTCCTTACATAACCATTTTAGTCATGTGATAATTAGTTGATTAGAATGTTCTAGTTATATCTTGTGAAGATTTTTCTGGAAAGAATAAATGTATTTATATAAGGTAGCTGAAAAGGGTTAATTAAGTCAGTCAGTTTAATAAGTTTATACAGGATTAATTAGCTAATACAGGATTATCACACACATCTTTTGTATTGGAAATCGACATCAATTATTGTGAATCTATTATCAATTATTTAGTGAGGATTATAAGGAATTTTGTATTGGACATTTATTGATGGAATTAAGTGAACTATTTATTTGGATTATTACTTGGACTTCATTATTGTGAGATAAGTCATATATTGTATTTAATTTGTAAAATAATTCTTTTTTGTCTGATTAAAAAGTTAATTTGAGCCCATTTTGTTTTATGTTTGCTGACTTCAATTTACAATATTTTATTGGACGTTTCTACCAAATAACAGAAATTGGGGGGCTATCGTCCGGGATCTTCGAAATTTTTAAAAAGAGAAATTATTATATTTTTGTTTAATTGAAAATTTTTAAAAGTCAGCAATAAATTTTTTACAAGATGTCATTTGATCCAGAACAATTCATGTCTACGTGTCAGGTGGAGAATTTTGAGAAACTTAACTTAGTAAAACATTTGAAATTAAATGTCAAATCTGGAATGAGAAAATTTGAAGCTCAAAATGTGATTGCAAATTATTTGGTTGAAGAAGATTATTTTGATAAATCTGTTTTGGCGACTTTTCAAACACCTCATTTGGAAATTAAAACATAAGAAATTCAGAAAGAATTAGAAATAAGAAAATTAGAATTAGAAACATAGCAAAGAAAATTAAAATTGGAAAGAGAAAGAGAAGAAAAGGAAAGAGAAAGAGAAGAAAGAAAATTAGAAAAAGAGCTCAATTTTCAATTAAAAATGAAAAAATGGAATCGGCTGAAAAGAATCAACAACTTTCTAAGAATTCTCAGACATTTGATGCTGCTAAAAACATCAAGTTGGTCCCTCCTTTTCAAGAAAAGGATGTAGACAAATATTTTCTGTATTTTGAGAAAATAGCTCAGAATTTAAAGTGGCCAAAACATAATTGGTCAATGTTATTACAGAGTATGTTAATTGGTAAAGCCAGGGAAATTTACACTCAGTTGTCAGTAGAACAGGCTTCAGATTATGACACTGTAAAAGAGTTAATTCTTAAAGCATATGAATTGGTCCCTGAAGCTTTCCGCCAAAAATTTAGAAATGCAGGAAAACAGAGTGACCAAACCTATGTAGAATTTGCTAGAACTAAAGAGCAACTATTTGATCGTTGGTGTTCATCGAAGAAAATAAATGACAATCATAAGAAATTACGTCAGCTAGTTTTAATTGAAGAATTTAAAAGGTGTATTAGTACTGACATTAAAACTTTTATTGATGAACAAAAAGCTGAAACTCTGGAAATTGCTGCACGTTTAGCTGATGATTTTTCACTTGCACATAAAACACAATTTTTTAATAAACCACAGTAATGTTTCAGAAATCAAAATCATTCCACAAATTTTTCACCCAAACCTTCAAATGATGTAAATAGTAGGCAACGTTAAGTAAACAGCTCGTCCTAGTCCTATCCTCCCTCACAGTCACAGAGACCATTTAAGTTGATTTCGTGTAAATATTGTAAGAAAGAAGGCCATTTGATATCTGACTGTTATAGGTTAAAGCAAAGGAAGGAAAGTGAAGTAATACCCAGTGGTCTTGTTGAGTCGTCACAATGTTTGCCTCATTTTGATATAGATATGCATAGTTCTTTTTCTGAGGTGAAGTCTGTTTCTGTTCCTGTTAGTAAGGTCGAGGTCAAATCCCCGTCTAGTCCCATTATGGAGATTTTTGAACCATTTATTAGTGATGGTTTTGCGTCGCTTTCGATTGATTTTTGAATTTTACCTCTATTCGAATTTTGAGAGATACTGGAGCTTCACAGTCTCTCTTGTTGGCGGAAACCCTGCCGTTTGGTGATATTTCTAGTACTGGTGGAAATGTACTTATTAAAGGGGTAGACTCTAGTGGTTATACCGCTATTCCCCTCCATAATGTTTATTTGTCTTCGGATATTGTTTCTGGACCTGTGACCTTAGGTATCAAGTCATCATTGCCCTTTGAAGGTGTTCAACTTCTTCTTGGTAATGATTTAGCTAGGGATAAAGTTCAAGGAAATCCTATTGTGACAGACAAGCCTTCATCTGATCAAGTTCCTGATTCTGCTGAACAGGAGTTTCCCGAGTTGTATCCTGCGTGTGCAGTTACTCGTGCTATGAAAAAGAAATGTGTGGAAGTTCAGAAAGTTGATGAAAATAGCACTGATGGTTTTGATTTGTCGGATACATTGATGAGTCAGCTTAGTGATGTTGGTGTCAAAACGAGCAAGCCTTTGGAGTTTCCTGATAGTTCATTGGTTCAAGGTGATGGTTTTTCTATGTCTACGTTTATCAGTGAGCAACACAAAGATCCTGAAATTCATGTCTTTTTAATAGGGCTGTTGATGAAAGTGAGTGTTTGCAAGAACCTGTTACTTATTTCACCAAAAATGGTATTCTTATGCGTAAATGGAGACCTTCTGATGTATCTGCTGATGCAGAATGGGCAATGAAGTATAACTTGTAGTAACAAAGGTGTAAAGAGCTGAGATATTAAGCATGGCCCATGATACTCCCTTGTCAGGACACTTAGGTATTAATAAGACTTACAACAAAATTTTAAATTATTTTTATTGGCCAAATCTTAGAAAAGATGTCTCTAATTACTGCAAGTCTTGTCATACATGTCAGTTAGTAGGGAAACCAAACCAAGTTATTCCAAAAGCACCTCTTCGGCCATTACCTGCCTTCGAGAAGCCTTTTAGTAGAATATTAATAGATTGTGTAGGTCTTTTACCAAAAACTAAATCTGGTAATTAGTACATGTTAACTATTATGTGTGCATCCACAAGGTTTCCTGAAGCTATTCCTTTAAGAAATATAAAGACTAAAACTATAGTTAGGGCTTTAACTAAATTTTTCACTTTGTTTGACCTACCTAAATCTATTCAATCAGATCAAGGTTCAAACTTTATGTCAGGCATTTTCCAGCCAGTAATGTATGAATTAGGCATTAAACAGTACAGATCATCTGCATATCACCCTGAAAGTCAAGGCGCCTTAGAGCAATTTTCTCAAACCTTAAAAAATATGATGCGGACCTACTGTTTTGACACAGAGAAAAATTGGGATGAAGGAATTTCTTTTCTTTTATTTGCTGTAAGAGAAGCAGTCCAGGAATCATCAGGTTTTAGTCCCTTTGAATTAGTTTTTGGACATACAGTTAGGGGACCACTCAAACTTTTAAATGAGAACATTTTATCTGATGAAAAAGACTATTTAAATCTCCTTGATTATGTTTCAGACTTTCGCACTAAACTTGTAAAAGCTTGTGAATTAGCCAATAAAATTCTTAAACCCAGTCAAGAATCTATGAAAGCCAAGTATGACCAAAATTCTGTAAAACGTAATTCTGACCCTGGTGATAAAGTACTTGTTTTTTTTTTCCTGTTCCTGGAAAGCCACTTGAAGCCAGATATTTTAGTCCATATATTGTTGAAAGGAAACTGAGTGATTTAAATTATATTATTTAAACACCTGACATACGTAGACATAATAGATTGTGTCATGTAAATATGATAAAACCTTATACAGATAGAAATAGCACAAATATTGTACATTCTGTAAATATAGTTAGTGTTGACCCTGACAATGCTGAAAATGACTTTTGTGAAAAGATTGATTCGCCATCTATCACACCGAAGCTGGAAAATTCACAGATTCTTCAGGATTTGGCGAAATTTCAACATTTACCAATGATTCAAAAGGACCAGTTGAAACAGTTACTCCGTGAATTTGAACATTTGTTTCCGGACATTCCGACACGAACTGATAAAATATTTCATGATGTCGATGTTTGTGTTTCAGTACCGATAAAACAGCACCCATACCGACTGAATCCGATCAAATAAAAGTACCTGCATGATGAAATTCAGTATTTGTTAAAAAATGACTTTATTGAACCTAGCAAAAGCAATTGGAGCTCGCCTTGTATTCTAGTGCCAAAACCTGATAGAACTTATCGTATGTGTACGGAATATAGAATATTAAACAGTGTTACAAAAACTGACTCATTTCCAATTCTGCGCATTGATGACTGTATTGATAAAATTGGAAATGCTAAATACATTACAAAAATTGACTTGTTGAAAGGATTTTATCAAGTTCCTCTCACAGAGCGAGCAAACGAACTTTCCGCTTTTGTTACACCGGATGGACTTTTCCAATACAAAGTGATGACTTTTGGCGTGAAAAATTCGCCGGCAACTTTTCAGCGTCTCATCAACAGTGTTATTTCTGGAATTGACGGTTGTGAAGCATACATTGATGACATTCTTATATATATTGACACTTGGGAAGAACATCTGCAGATACTTCGAACTTTTTTCGAACGTTTAAGCAGTGCTATGCTAACGTACAGTCAACCTCTCCAAGAGTGAATTTGGATGTGCTTATGTAAACTATTTGGGACATGTTGTAGGTCAGGGTCAGGTAAAACCTATTAATGCTAAAATTAGTGCTATTTCTAGTTTTCCTAAACCTGAGAATAGGAAACAATTGATGCGTTTTCTGAGATTGGCTGGATATTATAGAAAATTTTGTCAAAACTTCTTTTCAATAAGTGAGCCTTTGACTAAACTATTGAGAAAAAATGTAAAGTTTATTTGGTCCAAAAGTTGTGATGAAGCATTTGAAGAACTAAAAGCCATCCTAGAAAGTGCGCCAGTTTTAGCAACACCTAATTTTGATTGTCAATTTAAATTAACAGTAGATGCCAGTGACGTTGCTGCTAGCGGTGTTTTATTACGAGAAGGTAAAGATGGTATAGACCATCCTATTTGTTATTTTTCTAGAAAATTTAATAAACACCAGAGAAATTACTCCACCATTGAAAAAGAATGTTTGTCTCTGATTTTGGCTTTACAACATTTTGAAATTTATGTTACAGCTTCAATTCAGCCTATCATTGTATATACTGATCACAACCCTCTTAAATTTATTCATAAATTGAAAGATAAAAATCAGACTTTTGTGGTAAAGTTTGACTTTGCAAGGTTTTAATCTAGACATATGACATATTAAAGGAAAAGATAATGTCATTGCAGATGCATTGTCAAGAGTTTGATAAATTTCATAACACCTCATTGTTTATTTTAAATGTTTTTCATTGCATTCAAACATTTTTTTTGGGGGGTGGGGGGTTGGTGTTATAGGTAATTAAATGTTGTAGATGTTCTATAATGCATTGTTTTTATTTTGTACGGCCTTAATAGTATGTAATGTGATTGGCCTAGTTATGTAACTTGTTCGCAATAAACAATGGTCAAGGTTATTACACCTTAGAACATGTAGATTTTTCTACAACATTGACTTAATATTTAACACATAGATTTTTCTAGAGGTCTTCCTTACATAACCATTTTAGTCATGTGATAATAAGGTTCATTAGAATGTTCTATCTTGTGAAGATTTTTCTGGAAAGAATAAATGTATTTATATAAGGTAGCTGAAAAGGGTTAAGTCAGTCAGTTTAATAAGTTTATACAGGATTATCACGCACATCTTTTGTATTTGATAACGACATCAATTATTGTGAATCTATTATCAACTATTTAGTGAGGATTATAAGGAATATTGTATTGGACATTTATTGGTGGAATTAAGTGAACTATTCATTTGGATTATTACTTGGGCTTCATTATTGTCAGATAAGTCATATATTGTATTTAATTTGTAAAATAATTATTTTTTGGCTGATTAAAAAGTTATTTTGAGCCAATTTTGTTTTATCTTTGCTGACTTCAATTTACAATATTTTATTGGACATTTATACCACATAACATTTTTTTACAGGAAAACAATCATCATATCTTCAGGAACGCTGTGTTGGTTTTTGGAAATCCTATGTACATTTTGTCTATTTTCCAAGATGTAAAAACTAAATATAAAGGCAGAAAAACACTTTTTTCCCTATATGTCTTTGTTAATTTCCAAAATTTCAAAATACGAAAATTCAAAAGTGTTTATATCGAAAAAAGGGTCCGGTACCCCCTAACTTTAATTTTATTCCGATGTATATTAAAAAGATCTATCACTGAATCGAAAATGGAATTTTTATGTAATTATGTCATTTTGTATCGCACCACCTAAATAACTATAAGACCACCTGGCTTACAAAGCTTACTGTTTTACAGAAGTATAGGAGAAACGTGAATTAAAAAGAAACACATGGCTGTACATGTGTTACTAGTATGTTTTTTTTCGTTATTTTTAAGTATTGATCGACATATTATTACATTCTTCATATCACCATGATAGTATAAATGATATAACAAATATCATTGTTTATTTGACGTCAGCAAAAAAAAAAAATGAACAATTTACAGGTCACATTTTTGATATATTTGAATTGGACACATTTACTGTAAATAATATTTGATGGTTTTCCAATTGTGACTTTATTGTGATGAACATCCCACTGTAGATATAGACGTTAAATTGGAACAGTTTGATACAACTAGGCATTGTTAATTTGTTTATTCAATTGTATTTGTTAAAAGAAGAATAAATAAAAGATTAAAAGTTCTTCACTATATCAACGTATGGGAACGACACCGGATATTGCTACTACCGATTGATATTACCTTAGCATGAGTGGAAGTGAAGAATCGCATTATATCTCTTATAAATATTTGCGACCAAATATGTGTTTGATGGTCGCTAGGATAAAATTAGAGTTCATAATGATTGTATAAACATAGCGTAAAGCAAGTAAATAACAAGAAATGGATGTCGATACGACATTAAACCGGGTTCTCCTTTACTATTTGAATAAAGAAAAATATACCTGTTTGAAAAGCCGTTTAACACATACCACCTGTCATTATGTGCAGTGTACAATGTATGCCATCACTTTTAAAAATCACTGAAAAGGTATACTTTACTAAAAAACAAACAAAAGGCATATTGTCAAAACACCTATTAATTTCCAAGTTCAAAGGGCATAACTCCTCCTGGAAAAATTGCACGATGAAAAATCCTCGACGATTTGCTCATTAACATATAATGTTTTTGCTACATACAAAGTTTCATGAAATTCTGTTGAACGGCTACAGAAGAGTTGCGCTTTAAGCATATGATCAAAACACCTATAAATTTGTAAGTTCAAACAGGCATAACACCTTGAAAAATTGTAGGAAATCTCTGACAACATGCACATTTACATATGATGTCCTTGCTACATACAAAGTTTCATGAAATTCTGTGGCACGGTTACAGATGATTATGAGTTGCGGTTACAAGCATACGGTCAGAAGACCTATAAATTTCTAATTTCAAAGGGGCATAACTCCTGCACAAATTGTACGATGAAAAATCGCCGATAATATGCTCATTTACATATGACGTCCTTGCTACTTACAAAGATTCATGAAATTCTGTTGAACGGTTACAGAGGAGTTGCGCTAACAAGATTTGGCAGCCGCCCGTCCGTCCGCCTAACCGTCGTACATCACCATTTCAATATCCGGATTTCCCAACGGGAAAATCCGGTTAAAAATAAGAGATTAAAACGCGTCGCCTAGTACCGCAGAAATATCCCAACGGGTTGTTTTTTTTTTCAAAAGTAAACGATTTTAGGCGTGTTGTGTACAAAAAAATACACCCTTTAATTCAATAATTGATCCCTTCGATTAAAATTAAGCAAATTCATGTCTCAACAGCTGTTTATGTAACTTTAGCCACGAAAACCAAATTATGAAAGTGTACGGCGACTTTTAGAATATGCTAGCTATATAAAGATAGATAATATACAAGTCGCCGTACTCTGTCATAATTTTGTTTTTATGATTTAATAGAAAAAAGAAGGGAAACGGGGAATGTGTCAAAGAGACAACGACCCAAAGGGGAGTAATAACAACTCAAAGCCACCATAAGATCTTCAATGAACGGTGAGAAAAACCCACACCCAACGGCAGGTCGGAGTCGACTCCTGAACAAAGAGCAATCAAGTCCAGCGAAATAAACATCATCCTATACTCCTATAGACCTAAAGAAAACTAAGTTGAAAAAGGACAAGACACACAAAGGCTTAATAAATTCCTGACTTAGGACAGGCGCAAACTGCTGCGGCGGGGTTAAACTAGTTTTATTGGATCCAAACCTTCCCCCTACAGCCAATGTGATCAATAAAAAACAATCGTGACAACAGTAAAATTAAGTTGGCAATAGGACTGAGTCAATTGTGAAAAATGAAAATCAAAGAACTAAATATACGGACAAAAACATGAAATCACAAGAGACTCCTTACAGTTAACTGACATGCCAGCTCCAGACCCATCATTACATTACATTACCTGCTGTTGGGACATGGAATTGCTTAATTTTAATCGAAGGTTTAAATTATTGAATTAATTTTGTGTATACAACACGCCTAAAATCGTTTACTTTTGAAGAAAAAAAACAACCCGTTGGGACATTTTTCCGGTACTACGCAACGCGTTTTCATCTCTAGTTTTTATTTTCTTGCTTTATTCTATGTTTATACGATTAATATGAACTCTAATTTTATCCCAGCGATCATCAAACACATATTTGGCAGCAAGTATTTAGAAGAAATATAATAAAAGTGCGATTTTTCACTTGAACTCAAGCTAAAGTAATATCAATCGTTCGTTCCCATACGGTGTATATGTTTTATAAAAAAAAGTGGTCCCAATTCGGATTTAATTAATTAAGGTGGAAGTGTTTTGTAAAGTGTAGAAATATCATAACTGTCAATAGACAAAACTGGTCTTTGTTTTAATTTATCTAAACTTCAATGAAATTTTCAAACTCCAAAAGTATCTACAACAGAGGCTTAATAATTTGTTTTTACAGTAGTTAATAACTAACTCTTTAATCCAGGTAATGCATCGGTTAAGGTAGATCGAGCCTAATAAAAATATAAGACATACATTTTTTAATTTTCAGATATTTTGTAAGGTTAGTCCATATGTTCAATGTACCTAAATGCCTACCTCCCCAGCATATCGAGTGTATATTTCACAATAAATTTGTTACTGTAGAGCTTGTAGTTCATCCAGTGACTTTTTTGAAAGAGTTAAAGCACTATCACAAAAACTGCCGAGTCAGGGTTTTGTTCAGTTGTTGTTACTTTGTTCCTTTAGAAATTCTATGGTCGTCACCACGACATCATAGATGGATATGAAATGTCGCTTTCATAAATGAAAACTTACATTTTTAGCTAGATTCACGTCTTCCCAGATTTGCCATTACCTATTCTGACTTTACCCTGTATTGACCAACTGACAGTGTGACGGGTGCTGTATACAGAGCAGGACATGCTTACTCTTCCGGAGCACCTGATGTCACTCTTTTTTAGAATTCATACTGTTAGTGTTTTAGTTTTTATTTTTTTCATTTGTAGTGTTTGTATTTTATGGTTGTGTAGCGGCTTTGGTCTTCCGTCTTCTGGTGTTCTTGTCACTAGACCTTGATTTATGTAATCGTGTTTTTTGTTCCTTGGGTAATCTACTGCCGTTTTTTTTTTTTAAAAATAAAATAAAAATGATATGTCACCAATCATCTGTTCATCTAATCAGGCTTTGAAAATCAGACCAAATTCACTTTTTTCATCAATATTTACTTCAGCTAAAATAATCAAGAAAAATCGATTCAATTCCTCATACGACTCGTGTATTGCAAATGCTCCAATCAAATGCGCCCTGTATTAGTGTTGATCTACCTTAAATGGGTACATAAATTGTTGGTAGAACAGTTACTACAATTGTAAATGCCGAAATAAAACGATGTTTGTAGGAATGTTTGTGAAGCATATGAATCCAGTACAAAGTAGGCAAGGTGTTATCTTTAGGTGGAACTTGAGCATTTCTTTAAAGACGAAGTGTGTTTTATTTCATTTTTTTTATTTTTTTTTTTGTTTTTTGTTTTTGTTTTTTTGCATCACAATAAGTACGTATCAAAGTATTAGACTTGGCCATTTCATTTTGTTGGATAACAATATGGTGTTTCTTTCAAATAATAGAAACGTTATTAGAGGCTTTGTCGACTAGTACAAACACGTATATATTACTAAGACCTTTTAATTGTAATTCAGGTCTATTTACCGACGGTGACTCTTCATAATCATCATTATAAAATTTATTCTGAAGGTAACCTTTGAAATGATTTTATCTTTGAACATATTTAGTGCGTGTTTGTCTGTACATGTACTTTCTCGTTTGCGCCATTTAATAAAATAAGCAACTCCGTCTTTAATAATATCAAAACATGCGACAGTGTTTTTCTAACAGACTCGGCTCTTTGAGCTAGCCGGCAGATTAGCTGCGAGCACCCCTTGACCATCGTTCAAATCACATTTTGTCATTTCAAGATTGTGGTTATGGAGCTAGGATCTACCTTTATTGGGTTTTATTCGTATGTTTTATATGATAGAGAAACGGGACCGATAAAGGGGAGATTTTGAGTACCAATAGACCGGTTTTACCCTACTACTGGCCATTGCTAGTGTCGGTCCCAAATCCACCTGCTTGAAGATCCTATCGTTGTTTACGTTTGTCTTTTGTCTTATTTGTGTTTTTCCCGGGTAGTCCCCTTGCAGATTATGGCATGTGATTGTAATTTTCAGCCACTGTAGATGTTTCCTATTGTCCCTTTTATTGCACTTGCCAGTTTATATTCAAAGGTGGGTGATATGTAGGCCCCTTTCTAAAGAATTTGCTAACTTGTGTATGTGATGTTCAAGTTGTCAGCTAATATACAGTCATGTACATTGATGCAAACATTAATATAACATTTATCTTTATAATACATAAAGTAATGAATGGTGAATGAAAGGATATGGAGTAAATACAAATGAGACAAAGTCTCTACGAATGTTGCACTCATGAATGCTGGATGATCGTCAACATAATAACAATATACCGAAATCATTGTTAGATAAAGTAAGTTAGAACAGAAAAGTCAAAAGAACGAACAATGGACAATGGCAATATCGGAAACACTAAGAAACAAGAACACCACTTGAATACGGGACAAAAAAGAACAAATGAAGACACATATTCAGATAAATAACACGGACGCAATAAAAAAACCATTGTTCATATCAGGTGTACCGGTAGAGTAAGCATCTCCTGCTTCTTATAAGACGCCCACCGTGTTGATCATGTCAACTCCGATAGTAAAGTCAAATCCGTTAGAGGAAAAACAAACTTCAGTTGTAGAGGGAAAGATCTGTAATTTAGTTTAGTTTCTGTGTATGCGCATTTCGACAAATTATGTCTCTTCAATGCAGATAAAATCAAAAGATGTGGAAATCCATCATCCAAAGTATGTTTAGAACCTGATGAAGAACAAAATAACAATAGGATATACATTGTTAATTAAGAAATAATTCATGGCAGGTACATTGTATATGGTTATTGGAAATTTAACCATGGGCTGGGCCTTTATATTCGAATTTAACCCTGAGCGTTAGCGAAGGGTTAAATTTACGAAAATAAAGGCCCAGCCCATGGTTAAATATAGTTTCTAACATTGTTTCCAGTTTATTACGTATATTTCTTACATCGAGATAGTTAAATTTTCACATTTTAAAGTTCGAGGTTTATCCGAGAACTTTAAAATGTGAAAATTTAACTATCGAGATGTGAGAAATTATCGTAATAAACCGGAAAACAATGTTAGAGATTTTTTCTCTAATTCCTACTCAATTTATTTGACGTAAAGCGATCTCCATAGTCTCCAGTCAGCAGTATGCCGCCATTTTGTTGCTATCATCGTTGCTATGTGTATCATTGCGCCTTTCATTGAAAAGGGTGTTGAATGTATTATTTTTGATAAAAAATGTCATATTATCAATTAATTTAGTTATTTTAGTCATAAAAATGTAAAAATCAATTCGCTAGACAATGATGCAGGTGTTAATTTCATCAACATCCGGTTGCACTATTTCTAGAAACTAACACGAGACAACCAATCAGCAAGTGAGATCAATGTCTAAACATGTTGATATTTAAGTTCATCTAACATCATTTGGGAAGTATTTATTTTGAACAAGAATTAGAGAAATGACAATAACCATATACCTGCCATGAATTATTTCGATTCTAATATGACAGAAAACGGAATTTTCCATTCTGAAGCGACCTTAGAGAAGGCGGATTTCCCGTGTCCATTGCTGTCTGTGTCTATGACGTCACAATACACAATCTGGCGTTTTCAAACAGATGAAAGTTCAAAATCCAAATCGAAGCAAAATAATACACATTAAAGTGTCAGAATAGCATAATTAAGTTATAAAATAAACTGAACATTTATTTCCTTCACAAATTAAGCAAAATAAAAAACATGGTTGTTTTGCTTCCATTTTACTTTTATTCCGATACCATTTGCGCATGTGCGAAGTATATGGTTATCGATTATTATACTGGTTGACGATTAACTAGAGCCATGTAAGAATACAAAGTGTTGTATTGTTTGACCAAATTAAGAAGAACTTCAAATGTCTGCAAACTCAGGCTATGGGGCTTAGTGATATATAATCAATAACATATTTCTGACCCCTTGCTATGTTTTACTTTTTTCAACTCATTTAAATCCATTTTACACCAATGTTGGACGCTTTTAAATTTCAACTAATACAGTAGTACAAAATGTGGCCTTAAGTCCCATTTACATGCACAAGATTTACACCAGTTTGTAAATTTACGCGTGTGTAAAAGTACACCTGTATGTAAAAGTATATTTGCTATGCATTTACATGCATTTAATCTGAGGAGTGTATTTCAATTTAAAAAGCTTATTACAAGAAGTGAAAAGGACCGAAAACATCTAAAAAAATAAAAGTTTTCGTTAGATCTTCGAAATTTGTAAAATGATAGAAAAACATAAAGTTGTATTTTTTTTTTCAATCAGAGCCCAACTTCCATTATAATAATTAAGCAATAAACACAAGATCAAACAATACTGTCAGAAAAGTCTTAATTTTATGGAAATCATAGTTCAATATGTGTGCATCAATTCCATGATTCAAATGAAATTGCAAGGCCCTTTTTCTTCCATTTCATAGACAAGAACAGTATTTTGCACAGTGTGCATTTTTAAGTTTGCATTCACATGCTCAAAATGCATACCGTGTAAATTTACCCCTGGCATTATGCAAATTTACACCCTTTGTTAAGTTTACACACTTGTGCAGTTGCGTTTACATGCAGTAATAACACACCAGTGCAAATTTGCTTACCTATGTAAAAATACACGTGTGTGTAAAACTGTGCATGTAAATGGGGCTTTAGTGTACTTGTAAAAATGTATGCACGATTACCTGTTTTATCATCTTATTCATATACTTTTACACTAAACACAATATCTGATGTATTTATATAAATTATAAATCATGTTATGCAAAACCATATACAAAACAGCTTTTGAAATTTCTTTGTCTATTATTTTTAGATCATAACATATGTCAAAGTCATGTGATTTTTAAAATATGTAGTTTTCTATGGATGTATAGTTCCATAGTCGATTAATATGTTCAAATGTTTGATTAAGAAATTTAAAGCATGTTCTGAAATTCAATAATTTTGTTTTCTCAATAAATAAAATTTATTTGATATAATTAGGTCACAAAGTCAACCCAGATGTTTGTTCAAAGCCCTTTTCTCGCTGAATCATTCGAACAATCGAATAATTCTGAACCATGACATTTGGTGCATAAGAACTAACAAATAGAATTAAGTTTTTAAAAGTGATTTTTTTTTCTTATATATATCAAGTTATGATGAGCGTTTATCTGAAAAGTTGTATATTCAATTTAAGAAATACTTTCTGACTTTGCTGGAATGCGAGCCTACTTTTCTTTATACACGTTTGTAGCAACCGTTAATGATACAACGCCACCTAATGATATCAGTATCATTTAGCGTTGCGGATCTCCCATAGCGCTTGCTAATGATACAAAACCGCTAATGATACAATTTATTGCATTTAGCGTTGACGCATCGCCGCTAAATGATACAACCAAAATCTTATGAAAAAGCGGAAAAAATAGCAGCCGCAACCGCTAATGATATAAAATTTTTGTATCAATAAGAGTTACTTATAAAGTTAAGCATAAAGTCATGTGCTCACAAGAGCATTTAAATACAGATAAAAAAATGAAGGGATATGGTGTAAATGTACATGCGACAAAATCTCTATAAATACGTGGTAAGATAAGCATTGATTGTTGTTCTTCAACTTGAAGTAACTATGAGGCCTTCAACAAAGAGCAAACGCTCTTACCTCACAGTAAGTTCAAGACGGCCCCTAGCACCGGTTTAAGTGGAATTCACTTGCTGAATGTGGAACAACGTCACGTCCATCCCCTTTATTTCATTATTTTTTATGGATGCGGGGTTGTCAACAAGCATAACATATCGGGCGAAGTACTCTCACAAACACTGGCATCCATTGCCCGACAAAGGGACCAATGAAATAGACAATACAACATATAAACGATCACAGGGCACTCATCGAGTTGTTTGTAAGAAAACGTGGCAATCAAAATCCGGAGATGTGGGCAACATACATACAGACGGCCAGAAAAATAGCTTAATTTCTTACAAAGCAACAAAGCCAAATGTTGAATTTTGATAGTGCATTCATATGAGAAATTCCCACATGAACAAGTACACTTTTTTTTTCGAAACGGGCCCTTTGCCACTAGAGACGGAAAAGGGGCGGGAAAATCCAAAAAGCTTAGAATCGGATTAAATGTTACAGGATGGTAATGTAGCAATTGTGAAACTCATTGTGTTCTTTTAATTATCAAAATGGCGATTGCTGCCATAGATACGGAAAGGGGGGGGGGTTCAAAGTGCCTTGAGTTTGATGAACTCATTTTTGTTATTGTAATGTTTAAAAGAAAAAGGAATAAGAAACGGAAAATTAGCGAAAAATCAAAAAGCTTAGAATCGGACGAAATTTTACAGGAAGGTTTTGTAGCAAGTGTGAAACTCATTTGGGCTCTTTAAATTTTCAAAATGGCGATTGTTAGTATAGATACAGAAAAGGCAGGAAATTCAAAGTTCTTATAGTTGGATGACAATTAACTGCGAATTGTCTAGCAAGTGAAGAACTCATTTCTATTTTAAATATTAGAATAAACGGATATCTCGGAAATTAAAGAACGACGAGAAAACTTAAAATTGCTCTAAATTTAACAAAATTTGCATACAGTTTGTTAAGAAAGTATAGAACTTATAGTTGGTATAATTTTTTTTAAAGGCTGACTTTGGAATGATGGGAATAGAAACAAATGGGAAATTTCAAAACCTTGAAACTATGTGTAACTTTGCAGTAATATTGTGTGACATGTGAAAATGGACCCAAATGCACAATCAATTTGTTAATAGAAAAATATCAGAATTCAGCAATTGGTAATTATTTTTGAATTCAAAAACCGTTTTCGGTTTTTAATTGAATTAGGTTGAGAGTTTCACACTTCAGGTCCGCCAAAACAGAATTGTCTGAAAATAGAAATCTTTTATTGTATGATTCAATGCCCTTAGCAAAAAAACGAGTATTTTGGAGCTAATCTATATTTTGGTTGTTGCACCAATAACACACAAAAAGTGAGTGGAAAAGTATTCTTTCGTTATTGATTTCGTTTATAATTCTACATTCCTAAAATAGTTTGCTAGACGGTTTAGTAAAATAGTGTTCATCTAGAAATATTCTTGCAGCCCTTTTTTAGCTCACCTATCCTGAAATGCGATCACTTTGCATCAATCGTCCGTATGTCCGTCAACAATTTCAAAAATCTTCTTCCCTGAAACTTCTTGGCCAATGGTAACCAAACTAGGCCTGAATAATAACCAGGGTATGCAGTTTTGAAATTGTGTTCGATTAGTCCAAAGATCAAACAACATGGCTGCTGTTACAAAAAATACCACATAACGGTAAATTTGTTGTTTTTGCAAATAAATCGAAAACCTTTACAAATATTAAAAATCGGGCTTAAGTAAAATATAAAAAATCTGGCACAAGTAAAAATGATCTACATGCACTGCAATTTTTATGAATATCCGAAAATCTATCTTTGAGTTATTGCCCTTTTCCTTAAAATTTTCAAAGTTTTAGGATATTTTATTTTATTGGAAAAACTATAACAGATAGAAATCAACTTTTAACGCAAAAATGTTTAGCATACCTAGCTCAACCCACCTAGAAATTTTGAAGAAAATCTAAACACCCATGTAGGAGTTTTTGCCATTTATTTGTCAAATTTTTCACAATTTTATACATTTTGATTTATTTTTTTCAATAACGATTTGCGATAGAGGTTAAGAATACATAGCAAAAGTGTTCAGCTTATCAAGAAATGGAATTTCTACATATGTTAAAAATGTTCCCATCTCCACTGGGGAACAAATTTTTAACAAGGTTGTTGTAATTGTTACTGCTTGAAAACCGTTTCATATATCAAGTTGAAAACCGTTTCATATATCAAGTCGATGTAGGCATGGTAGCATGATTGTCGATAAGCAAACGCAGGATTTTATAGTATCAATCAAATTCCAAGATGGCCACCACTGAAGATCTTAGTTACATCGTCTGTCATAAACATGGAAGGAGAAAAGGCGAACCCGCGAAATTGATATATCTGGCCACCATATTTTTTGCGTTATCTTTATATATTTTCATCGAAGCACAACCATCGCTTATCATGAGTATTAATGTTTTTTCCTCCTCATCTTAACACTAAAATTAGTCACTGGGACTTGCCATCAATACGGCACCTTGAACGGCCTAAAATTCAGTGTTTGGATATTGTATGGAACTTAATTTATCTGTACATAACATGCAAAAATTAGATGATAGAAATTAAAGTTTTTTTTTAACATTGGGATTGTTATTTAAAAAAAACCAAAACAGGACGTTCATATTTACAATATTTTGATCGGTTCCCATCAATTTCAATCGTTTTTGCTGTTCTTACTATATAAACAATCTCATAGAAAAGAGGTGGACTCAAAAAGATAAAAAGAAACGATTTGGTGTGAACAGTTGTGACCGATTGTGATCGGTTCGAGTGATGTGAAATCGGCAAATTGAGACGATTTCGGCTTTGATGCATGTGAACAGTTGGGATCGACTGCTATCGGTTGAAGTCCTTAGAAATCGGCAAGGGATCGGTTCTGATGAGAACGTCATACCCTCATTGAGATCGCTTGTAATCATTCAGATGTTTTAAATGTGAGCAAAAACGGGGTTTAAAAGAATCAATCCCAATTTGAATCGATTGGATCTAGACTAAGTTTAATTGTGAACATGATCTTAGTTTCAATTGAAATTCATGGAGTTTAAACGCAATGTTTCACAATAAAAACCAGATCTATTTTAGTATTGTGGTCCCACCAATTGTTTCAACAGGGATTTTTTTTTTTTATTTTTACAAATTTCGCTGTCGAAAATTAAATATGTTTGACATTTCGACGAGGTTTCATTCATTTTGCTTCTTAGAAAATTCTCAATCTGTAGTGCGTCAATTAACCATAAAAATTCAAGAAAATATTTTTTGAATTCCAAGTCCAGAAAAAATATAATGCAAATCCCGATTGCCGTTAAAGGTTTATCCCACATCGCGCTGAATGAGGTGGCTGATCCAAGCGTCCCAAAAAAAGGTTCCTCCGCCTCTCCAGATATGCCAAAGACACCAATTGTTTAAAGGGTAAACAATACAAAGATAAGCATCACATTATTAAAAAAGTAATATGTCGCTCAGATGGGAAAAAAAGAAATAAAGCCCAATAAAATCTTTCAATTTTTACAAAGGTTATCCATGTTTAATTAATGTTTGTTGACAATCCCGCACCCATGACCAATGAAGACATGGATGTAGCGTTTCTCGACAATTAGCAAAGAATTCCGCTCAAACCGGTGCTAGGGGCCGTCTTGAACTTACTATGAGGTATGAGCAAAGCTCATTGTTGAAGGCCTCATGGTGACTTCAAGATGAAGAACAACAATAAAGGCGTTGTTCCTTTGCTTGTTTTTACCATGTATTTGTAGAGACTTTGTCTCATGTGCATTTACTCCATATCCTTTCATTCACCTTATATGTAAAGAACAAAACGCAAAAATACAGCATAAAAAGTCAGGGAAAATGAGTCAAATCGCGACATTTGATTTGATATTAGAATATAAATTTTTGTATATTATATCTACCGAAAAGGCAGTTAAAAGTTATAAAATATGTTAAAGCAAGTACACACATACATTCTTATTTCAATACTTCGAGATGGTTAACCGGCGAAAAACTAACTACGAAGCGACGATTTTCTGGACCAAAAGCCAACCTCATAGTCAAATCCGGACAAGTACACCAATCGAGACGGCGAACATTATGAGGGTATTGTTATCCTGATTTCCCATGGTTTTTATTGGGTCCGTGTTGTTCATTTGTGTATATGTGCGTGTCTTCATTTTCTTTTCTGTGCCGTGATTATGTTATGTCTTTGCTTCTTTGTTTTTCCGACGTTGCCGTTGTCCTTGGATTGTTCTTTTCAGACTGACGGGTCGGTTCTCACTTATCTTCTTTTCTCTGCAGTAGAAAGACACACCACTTGATAGACGACGAGTTGGTAAGTTGTATTAGTGCTTAATTTTTAAATATATACTTCGCATACGAAACCAAAGCCAAACCAATAATTGCAGCAGACACATCATGTTTATATTCATTTTAAGTATATTGTACTTATATGCCCTAAAGGATACGCCATTCAGTTTCAATGTGGGGGGACGGGGCATCCGAGTTCCCTTTAAACATTCGACATCTTATTTCTATTGTTCTGCACGAAATGATTATTTACGCCAAGCTAAACGTGTATGCGTGTGTATGTGTGTGTGTGTGGGGGGGGTGCACTCTCGGAGCAAACCTTAGTTTCTCCAAAATTGCTCCGAGCGAGAATTTGGATGGTGCAAAGTACACCGTCTTCCCTTTATCACGAAGACATATACTGACAGGGTCGCCCCAAATATATTGTTAGTTTAATGAAGAGATACTTGAGGAATTTCATATAGTTTTTTTTAAATTAAATATATCCATGAAAATTTAAGTTAGATGTGTACATGCTGGGTCATGGTAACCATAGCGAGTAAAACATCCATGCAATATCGTGAATGCATGTGGTAAAATAAGATATATCTGTTACAGGGTAAATTGGAATCTAGGAGGATCCGGAATCCTCCTAGGGCAAATTGAAATTCTGATTTCTCCTAGAACAAATTGGAATTCTGATTTGCCCTGGTTTCAGTCCAGTGTAAATTGGAATTCCAGTTTCACCTAGGACAAATTGAGATATCCAGATTTGCCCTAGGAGGATTCCGGATCCTACTGACTTATTATTAAAAATGTATTATAGTTCACGAATAACGTATAAGGGTAGGTTTACACTGCCGATCAAAGCATCTCGACCGAACTCGATCTATGAATATTCATCGATCGGGACACTGATCTTGAATGCTCGTGTTCGGTCTACTAACCAAATCGGGGCGATCTTACTAACTCTGCTGAATTCGAGCTGTGTTCCCGAATATTTTTGACATGTCAAAAAATATCGTGAAAAGGTCGTGTGCATGTTATGTCGAGAACAGGTCGCGAATCAATCGGGGTCTGATCGAAGTAGTCATGAAGAGGTCGAAAAGGGGTCGGTCTTGATCGAGTTTCAAAATTTTAGCCGAGCATGCCGATTAATACCCGACTTTAACTCATTCACTTCTCGATTTATGCCGAGTTGCTTCCAGATCAACTCGATTAGTACTCGATCATTACTCGACTAACACGATTCTTTCTTTTTTCTATATGAGATCTTCCCGACCATAACCCGAGCTTTTCCCGACCTGTATCCGACTTTTACTCGACCACTCAAGACCTTTACTCGATTTAACACGACATCTTTTTACAATAGCACATCATGAGGCATTCAATGACTATTGTGATCAAGTTTAGCAGGTGATCATCTTTGATATGATATGAATCAGCCGGATACTATCTCAAGTGGGGACCAGCCAAGGACTATTGTTTTCAATTTCGCAATTTGCAATGTCCTTTCAGAGTAGAAAATATTTGAATGGATATCTAAGTAGGGTCGATTACTAAATTATGTTCCCTGCTGTCGGCCATCTTGAATTGCATGCAGACAAGATATATACTATTTAAAAATAGGAACATCCAAGGACTATTTTGACCAATGTTTTGCTGCAATTGGTCAAGTGAAAATCCTTCTCGTACAATGTTAACTTTGTCCCCCTTTTGCGGTCATTTGGTATTAGCTTACGATATTGCAGACACTATTTTGAAAATGGACCATTCATTGGGAATCGTAACAAGTTTTGTTTAATTGGTTTAGGGGTTTTATGAGTTTTCTCGTAAGATCCAATTTAAAACTATATTCCCAGTTGGCGGTTATATTTGATTAGAAGTGAACATAATGTTTTTTTTTTTAATTTTTCACATTGAACCAATCGAGGTTTATCATGACTCGGCGGTTTCTGTGTAGAATATATTTGAATGCAAAGTTCATGGACAACGGACACACAATAATGGAAAAAGCTCAACCTGTCTATATCAGAATTGTTGAAAAGAATAACAGATTGTGCATGATACTAGTAGAATTAAAGGATGACGTGCAGAGGGCTTAGATTCAATCCATCAGCTGTGCTGACTGAGTTTTAAATTGAATGCAAGATGTACCCAATATACACACTCCAGAAACAGATTCACTAAAAACATGAACTCAAGAATAAAATATTGTTTCTTCCCAGCAAGTTGGTACTCTTATTCGAGCTAAATGACATCAGAAAATGCGATTTTGAACATTTGTAATATGTACTAGAAGATAAAAAAAATCTGTAAGATTTGCACCAGGCAAATGATGTACCCAACATGCAGCCGCTCGCCATTTTCACTTTCTAAAAACCGGATTTTTTCTACAGAAAGCATGTTTAAAGCTATACACGAAAACTACTGTTAATTTAGTTCCCACCGATATCATGTAATGATATGTCTTCTGTTTTATGTATCAGATTAGTCCTATATGTAATGTCGAGAAAATCACACAGTCGCATTCTGACGCATGATGAAGAGGATGACCTGCTAGTATGTCAAAGCGAACATTCATTCCTTTAAAATGATGACTCCGACGCAATTACTATTGTCTAACCCAGACTACGCGCCTTCTGTGTCAGACCCGCTTTATCAGCTACTCTAGATCTATCACAGTTATCATATTTTCTTTGAAGCATTTTTTTGACACCTGGGCCACAAATTTTCCTGCTCCACCGCCATGCTGAACTGTTCCTTGAATTGAACATTTTATACCCATATACATACACAAACGTACTAACAGGACAAAACTCGAGTACACTAGACCATTTCGCGATCTTCTCCCGACCAGGTCTAGTTAATCAAACACAAATTGGGTTATGATCTGGCTCAATCTGACAAAGTCTGATTGATTGAATGAGGGTCGAGCATAAGTCGTACGTGAATCGTAAAGAGATCGAGAATGGTCGAAAGATAGTCGTGTTAAATCGGGTAAAGTTCGAGTGAACGTCGTGAGCTTGCTCGATCATTGAATTTTATGACATTGATCGGGATAAAACAGATGGTCGAGTTGATATGATCGGCAGTGTAAACCTAGCATAAGATATAAGTAGATTTGCAGCAGGTAGGTTGTACTTGTAAAACTTATCATTTTTGTTCACATATATTCAATCCCACAATTAATCTTTAGCATGGGATACAGGCTGCCATGATAGTAAGTGCTGTGCCAGATTGTAGACATAATACCATCAGAAATGCTGCTTCCACCAACTATATATGCAAAACGCCAAGCACCGCCGTGATCGACAAGAGTAAGCACCGAAATTTGTAAAAAAAAATTAACTTGGGGTGTCACTGTGTGTAGGTATCAAAACTCCTAATGTTGATTAGTCAAATACTGACTCTTAACAATCTTTGAAAAAAGAAGTAGCAGATTTTAAATACTTTTATAGAATCTTTTCCTAAAAAATTGTATATTAAAAATTATTTTACAGAAGACGATCTTATTGATTTAAAGTCTGTATGTTTTTAAGTTCTAAATTCTGTAGACTATGCTGCACTGATCATGCTGATTGAGATCTCGCTTATTCAAGCATGTACCAAAAAATCGATCCATTAGTCAAGTTTGTCAGCTTGTGTTCAATTGCAAACGGTAAATGTAATACTTTCAGGTGTTCATGTTGGAAAGCTAAAATTAATTGTTCCATAGAATGTCACAAGAACAATTTGAAGAAATGTTGCAATAAATAGCCTGAGTTAAGAAAGATGGTAAATATGTTGTATTGTAACTGCTTTAATCTGCCAATACTGATTTAGATTTCCATTAGATTTTATTGTTTTGTTTGTTTTAATTTAGCTTTTAAAAGAAATAGTACTGGTTTTAAATAATAGTAGGATCCAGAATCCTTCAAGCAATAATCCCTAGTATAATTCTGGATCGTCCTAAAAAATCAGTAGGATTCAGAATCCTCCTAGGGCAGGTCTAGATATCTCAATTTGCCCTAGTAGAAATTGGAATTTCAATTTATACTTGATTAAAACCAGGGAAAATACGAATTCCAATTTGTCCTAGGAGAAATCAGAATTCCAATTTGCGCAAGGAGGATTCCGGATCCTCCTGGATTCCAATTCGCCCTGTAACATATCCGTTGAATAAAATGTAGTCCGATATTTTCTAATGTTCTTTGGATTGTTTTTTGAGTGGAGTATTCCACGAAGATAAAATCACCTAATAAGATAATGACCATTAGAAACGATGCGTGTTATTGTTGTTTCTTGTTCGTATTTGTTTTTGTTACTGCAGCACATGACAGTGAAATACAGTATATGCATGTTAGGATTACTTCAGTACATGTCTGTGTTACTACAGTACGTATAGGCGTTACTAAAGTACACGTCAGTTTACTATAGTACATGTCAGTGTTACTACAATTTATGTCAGGTTCACTTCAGTACATTTCAGTGTTACTAATGTACATAGGAAAAATGAAAGGATATGGAGTGAATGTACATGTGACAAAAACGCACACGATACATAGAAAACACCAGTTTATCAAGGACAGGGCTTTTATTCTGTCTACATCTTGATGTCGCCTGAGGGTCTTCAACTAGAGGTGAACAATATTCACCCCCTCAAGCGAGATCAAGAAGGCCCCTAGTGTGCACTTAAGCAGTATTCTTGACAAATATTATATCAAGGTCACTCCCTTGCTCCCCGCCCGCCATGGAGTGCTCATGGATGCGTATGGTTATCCAGCTGAAAGCACCAAGGTTACAAGAAGAGAATAAAAATGTTGAGCAAAATCGATCGCAGCTAAAATATGTCATTGAAGCAACACATGTCGGGAGCGGTCAATGAGAAAAAAGGTAAAATCGGGCAATGTATGCCTACAAATATTTGTCATTAGGTAGTCCGACGAAAGACAAAAATAAGGACAAAAACAACATCGATAGACAACACAGGGCACGTCAAAATAGATGTAGGCAAACCTCGCAGTGTAAATTTGGTTGAAAGGGCAAAAATAGTCGTGTGTACAGATTATAACATTTTAGTAAAAGCAACGAAAATATTGAACAGGCTGTTACTACAGTACATGTCAGTGTTGGTACATTACATTTCAGTATGACTTAAGTACATGTCAGTTGACTACAGTAAACGACAGGGTTACTAAATTACATGTCAGTTTATTACAGTACATGTCAATGTTACTACATTACATGTCAATGTTACTACAGTACATATCAGTGTCACTAAAGTCACTGCAGTACATGTAAGTTAACTACAGTACATGTAGATGTTACTAAATTACACGTCAATGTTACTTCAGTACATGTCAGTCTAACTAAAGTACATGTCAGTTTACTACAGTACATGTCAGTGTTACTACAGTATATGTCAGTGTTACTACAGTATATTTCAGTGTTACTAAAGTAAATGTCAGTGTTACTAAAATACATGTAAGTTTACTACAGTACACGTCAATGCTACTACATTACATGTCAATGTTACTACAGTACATATCAGTGTCACTAAAGTACATGTCAGTTTACTGCAGTACATGTCAGTGTTACTACAGTATATGTCATTATTACTAAAGTACATGTCATTTTACTACAGTACATGTCAATGTTACTACAGTACATGTCAGTGTTACTACATTATATGTCATTGTTACTTCTGTGCATGTCAGTTTACTACAGTAGATGTCAGTGTATCTACAGTACAAAACTAGATTACTACAATACAGTACGAAACTGGGTTACTACAGTATATGTCAGTTACCTGCAGTATATGTAGGTGTTCCTACAGTATATATCAGTGTTACTACGGTACACGTCGGGGTAACTGTAGTACATATCAGTGTTACTTCAGTACATGTCAGTGTTACTACAGAACAAAACTGGGCTACTACAGTACATGTTAATTTAATATAGCACATATCAGATGACTACAGTACATGTCAGTGTTATAAGAGTTTATTTCAGCGTAACTACAGTACCAGTCAGTGTTACTACAGTATACGAAGTATATATCTAAAAATTAAGCGCCAATACAATTTACCAACTTGTCCTCTATCATGTGGTGTGTCTTTCTGCTGAAGGGAAACGAAATCAGGATAACAATACCCTCATAATGTTCTGCGGTCTCGATTGATCTACTTGTCCTGATTAGACTGTGAGGTTGGCTTTTGGGCCAGAAAATCGCCGCGTCGTTGTTTTTTGTTTTTGTTTTTGTTTTTTTTTGCCGGTCAACCCTCTCAAAGTATTAAAAAAAGAATATTTGTGTGTACTTGTTTTAACATATTTTAATTTTTAATTGTCTTTTAGGTAGATATACCATACTACAATTCATATTCTAATATAAAATAAAATGTCTAGATTTGACTCCTTTTCCCTGACTTTTTATGCTGTATTTTTGCGCTTTGCACTTTACATATAAACATGGATGTTAAAAGATTTTATTGAGCTTTATTTCCTTTTTCCCCCTTTTGAACCACATATTAATTTTTAATTAGCTAATGTGATTCCTATCTTGTATTGTTTACCCTTACAACAATTGGTGTCTTTTGCATACCTGAAGAGAGGCGGAGGAACCCTTTTCGGGACGTTGGGGTCAGCCATATTATTCAGCACGAATGTGGAATAAACCTTTAACGGCAATCGGGATTTGCATTATAATTTTTCTGGGTTTGGAATTAAGAATATATACAGACTGAGAATTTTCTAAGAAGCAAAATGAATGAAACCTCGCCGAAATGTAAAACATATTTAATTTTCGACAGCGAAATTTGCAAAAATAAAAAAAAGATTGTCCTTGTTAAAACAAATGGTAGGACCACAATACTAAAATCGATCTCGTTTTTATTGTGAAACACTGGATTTAAACGACATGAAATTTCAATTGAAACTAGATCCAATCGATTCAAATTGAGATTGATTTCTTTGAGCCCCGTTTATGTTCACATTTAAAACATCTGAGACGTCACAAGCGATCTCAATTAGGGTATGACGTTCTCATTAGAACCGATCCCTTTCCGATTTCTAAGCATTTCTACCGATAGCAATCGATCCCAACTTTTCACATGCATCAAAGCCGCAATCGTCTCAATTTGCTGATTTCTAAGCACTCGAACAGAACCGATCACAATTGATCACAAATGTTCACACCAAATTGTCTCTTTTTATCTTTTTGAGACTTCCTCATTTTTATAAGATTGCAATCAATTTTTATATAGTGAGAACGGTTAAATCGATTGACATTGATGGCAACCGATTAAAATGTTGTAAGTGTGAACGTCCTGTGTTTTGTTTTTTTTATTACCATGACAATCCTATTGTTAAAAAAAACTTTACTAACTATCATTTAATTTTGGCATGTTATGTACAGATACATAAAGTTCCATACAATATCAAAACACTGAATTTTCAAGCGGTTCAAGATGCCGTATTGATGGCAAGTCCCATTGACTAATCTCAGTGATATAACGATGAGGAAAAAACATGAATACTCATGATAAGCAATGGTTGTGCTTCGATAAAAATATATACAGGAAACCCAAAAATTTGGTGGCCAGATGTCGCCATTTCGCGTTTTCGCCTTTTATCCTTTCACTTTTTGACAGACGATGAAGGACGATGTAACTAAGAACTGCAGTGTTGAGCATCTTGGAATTTGATTGATACTGAAATCCTGCATTTGATTAACGACCACCATGCTGCCATGCCTACTTAGTTTCGACTTGATGTATGAAATAGTTTTCAAGCAGTTACAATTAACAACCTTATCTCATACAGTCTTATGTTAAAACGATGTTCCCCAAGGAGATGGGAACATTTTTAAGATATGAAGAAATCGTAGTTCTTGATAAGCTGAACACTTTCGCTATAAAAACTTAACCTCTATCTCAAATCGTTTTTGAAAATATAAGACAAAATGTATAAAATTATGAAAAATTTGAAAATAAAGGGCAATAACTCCACATGGGTATTAAGATTTTCTTCAAAATTTCTAGGTTGGTTGAGCTAGGTAAGCTTAAAATTTTTGCATCTAAAAGTTGATTTCTATCTATTATATTTTCCCAATAGAATAAAATATCTTAAAATTTTGAAAATTTTAAGGAAAAAGGGCAATTACATGAATAACTCAAAGTTAGATTTTCATATTTTCATCAAAATTGCAGGGCGTGTAGATCTTTCCATGCTGTTCATTTTAACTTGTGTCCGATTCTTTATATTTGTAATGTTTTTCGATTCATTTGCAAAAACAGCAATTTACCGTTTTGTTGTATTTTTTGTAACAGCAGCAATGTTGTTTGATCTTTGGACTTATCGAAAACAATTTCAAAACTGAATACCCTGGTTATGATTCAGGCCTAGCTTGGTTACCATTGGCCAAGCAGTTTCAGAGAAGATTTTTGAAATTATTTCCGGACAAACGGACGACAGATGCAAAGTGATCGCATTTCAGGATAGGTGAGCTAAGAAAGCGCTCTAGATGAACACTATTTTACAAACCGTCTAGCAGACTATTTTAGGAATGTAGAATTATAAACGAAATTAATAACGAAAAGAAAACTTTACTAATCACTTTTCTTGTGTTATTGGTGCATAAACCAAAATATAGATTAGCTCCAAAATACTCATTTTTTGCTAAGGGCAATGAATCATACAATAAAAGATTTTTATTTTCAGACAATCTCATTGTCCCAAAAACAAAAACAGAACTATACAAAGCGAGTTTCTGTTTTGGCGGACCTGAAGTGTGGAACTCTCAACATAATTCAGTTAAAAACCGAAAACTGTTTTTGAATTCAAAAATATATACCAATTGCTGAATTTCTGATATTTTTCTATATATGCAATCCAAATAAGTCACTCTCTCGTAATAAAAATATACTCAAAATAAATAAAAAGGGACAACAGGAAACACTTACAATGGCTAAAAAGTATAATTACATGCCACACTATGCTAGGGAACTACACAGAAAAAACACAAATAAGACAAATGACCTTTTTTGGAATTTCCATGGGAAAATTACTTTTTGGAATTTCCATGGGAAAAGTGCCATTTTAGATAATTTACATTTGGGTCCATTTTCACATGTCACACAATATTATTGCTAAGTTACACAATTTTATTGCAAAGTTACACATAGTTTCGAAGTTTAAATTTCATATTTGTTTCTATTCTGATCATGCCAACGTCAGCCATCTTTTTTAAGTTCTATACCCATGCACTATAAGTTAAGTTCAGTCAAAAATCAAAATTTGATATTCTGTTATTTACATGTCAAACATCCATGATACCTCGACAAAAAAAAATATCTTTATCTGTAAAGTCAAAAAACGAACTTAGAAATGTCATGAAATTACTACTGGGGGTCCGCCATGTTTACATAGGTGGCGACACAATCGATATCACAACATCTAATTACCGCTGTACATGTATACTGCGGAAAAGTGACATGTACAATTATTATAAAAATGTACAATTATTATAAAAATAACATTGTGTTACCATGCGGGACTTATATAAGTACATCTTCGCATTACAGTTTCGTTGTACTGGTCAAGTTTTCTTATTTTTCAAAAATCACCTACCTGTATGATAAAATCAACGAAATATTTTGCTTATTTTTTAGCATGTGAATAGGTGATCGTTTTATTATTTTCGTTCTCATATTAATAGGGACATAGAAATTCTGAAAATGATCTCTTGATATCTGCTTTTCGTTTTTTTTTCTTTATTTTCATCATTTTATGCTATTAATCTAATATAGAATTCAAAAGAATTCTTTCCTAAACAAAATGATACATGCTCTTGCTAAAAAGAATAAATAAATCCTGCAAGCAGAATAATATTTATCAGTGTATTTCTAAACCATCCCTGTTACATTGTACCGTAATTTCCGAGAGATGTGAATATATATATTTATAATTTTTAATTAACTACCTGCATGAGGTGATTATATATTGTTACAGTCGTAAAACATTCTGTCTGTGTATATTTCACTATCGTCTCAATATACGCACGTGTCACTCTCTCCAGGGCAGAGCTGTTGGCTTACGCAAATTACAAAATAACGCCTTACTATACATGTATTTTAACAGTTTTGGGGGATCAAATAGGTATGAAAATAACAAGAATTCCCAACTTGAATTTTTTATCCGGGTACACTTTCAAAATCAATACATCATCTCTAGTAACTACATTGTATACGTAATAAAGAAGATATGAAGAAAATATGCAAGGAACAAACTGACACATTATGTTCAACAAAACAAGGGATTTATCCTACTTTCTTGGATCTACTGTCCAATGAAGCTAAAATTTAATTTACATTTTAGTCCCAGATTGAAATTGTGTTTATTGATATATTCGGGGTTAATAAATTGACTTTTATCCCATTTCTGTTAAAATCCTGTTACTTGACTACGTGTCAGTCTTATCCGCAGCAGAGACATATAAAACCATTTTACATGTCTCTGCAAGGACTTATATTTATATAAATATACATTTTTGTACGTCCTTGGTCTCTGTAAGAAGTAAGGGGAACTTGTGTAAGCAAGTCCTAGTGCATACACGCGTGTGCATTTTATTATGTTGGTGATGTACTAGTGTACTTTATTCCGTAACATGGGGTATTTTGATTCCGGTTTAAATATTCAAGGGTATTGTTTTGTTTTGAAGTCGGATATAATTTGAGCATATTCACTGGTTTGAATCGGTCAATAGTAAAAAAATGTATTATGAGTTCAATATCCAAAGTTGTAATGTTGTCGAGATAAATTGACTAAATTTGTACACTCTCGGACATCAACACATGGAGAATATTATTATTAATAATAATAATTTCTTGCTGATTATTGTAAACATATAAGTCCATCATATATTAAGCCCCATAAAACGTTCAAAATGCTTTTTGTAATGTAGTTCGTATTTGACCAACTCGACAAGCTATGTATCCGAAAGGCGGATTTCAGAGGGGGGCGTAAGCCCCTCTTTTCTCTGCAAAACAACACTTCTGGGAATTCTGTATTCTGTAATTTTAACACATCTCTATGAATTGTGCTTGAAAATGAAATATTTAAAGATTTTTAACGGAAACAAAAATATGCTTTGAAAGTTACAATATATCGGGATACACATAATTTTTGTGAATGAGAATCGCAAGTGCATCTCAAGCATTATTCCGACTATGGAATAAATAATAAATTGACTTGTTTACATAATAAAAACGCAATAAGTTCTGTCGCGTGCGTGTTACAGATGACCTGAACAAAAAATTCACCTGTGTCACACGGGCCACCTGGGGTTTTAATTTATGGCAATATACAATTGCAATTAACAAGGTAACATGTTATAGAGAATTAAGTTTTTTTAACAAAGAAGTGTAAGAGCACAATTTCTTAACTGTGGAAAATAGTCAACACGTTGCACATTCGTTTTTAAAAGGAGTAAACTTAACGTATGCATGAAATTTACTTTCTTATGAAAAAAGGTTAGTCTCTTTAACACTTTTTATTTATTACTAATAGAAACTCAACAACGTTTTAAAATACATGTTTGAATAAAATTTCAAATTTAATTTTTTGAGTGAACGTTAACAAATTGTATGCAAAATTTTTTCCAATTTTAAGCACTTTTAGTTTGCTCGCCGTTCTTTAGTTTCCGAGATATCCGTTTATTTTACTTTTTAAAATTTCGAAAATGGAAATGGAAATTGAAATCTTTACTTGCTAGACAACCCGCAAGTAATTGTCATCCAACTCTGAGAACTTTGAATTTCCTGCCTTTCCTGTATCTATAGAATCATACGCCATTTTGAAAGTTTAAAGTTTCACACTTGCTACATAACCTTCCTGTAAAATTTCATCCCATTCTAAGCTTTTTCATTTTTCCGTCCATTTTCAGTTTCTTATTCGTTTTTCTTTTAAACATTATGAGTTCATCAAACTCTGAGCACTTTGAACCCCACTTCGCCATTTTGAGAATAAAAAGAACACAAATGAGTTCACACTTGCTACATTACCGTCCTGTAAAATTTAATTCGATTCTAAGCTTTTTGGATTTCCCCGCGCATTTTCCGTTTCTATTGGCAAAGGGCCCATTTCGAAAAAATGCATCTGTATCTAAATGCTCTTCTGAGCACATGATTTTATGTTTAACTTTATAAGTTACTCTTATTGATACAGAAATTTTATATCATTAGCGGTTGTGGTAGCTCTTTTTTCCGCTTTTTCATAAGATTTTGGTTGTATCATTTAGTGGCGA
Source organism: Modiolus philippinarum (assembly GCA_002080025.1). NCBI lineage: Eukaryota > Metazoa > Mollusca > Bivalvia > Mytilida > Modiolidae > Modiolus > Modiolus philippinarum. The sequence continues at coordinate 195,923 of MJUU01069663.1, read as the reverse complement.
TGCGTCGACACTAAATGCAATAAATTGTATCATTAGCGGTTTTGTTTTTTTAGCAGGCGATATGGGAGATCCTTAATGATATAAATTATATCATTTAGCGTTGCGCCCGCAACACTAAATGATATTGATATCATTAGGTGGCGTTGTATCATTAACGGTTGCTACACACGTTGTTTGTTTTTTAAAGTTGTTAAATGAGACTATTTTAAAAGAAAACTGTGCTTATATGGAATCATAGGGGGTATTTTAAGTTACTTGCGATAGATAAGGATCTCTTTGCAGGAAATAAATCATCTATTTAATTTATAGGAGAAAGTATAACATTCAGAGCTTTACTTAATTCTTCTTTTTAAGCTACAAAGCTTTTACTTTTTTAGAAAAATAACAGTTGTTCATCGAACTTCCGTGACCAGGTCTTATCCATCTGTGATCGCTTTACCTAATCATCAAGTAAATTCTTTTTACGGGACGCTGTCCTAGATAGGCTAACCATATCCCTAACCTTAGGACTAACCACAGGACACTAAGTCTAGCCTTATTCTTAACTTACCCTAACCCCTAACCTTTTACCATAACCAAATCTTAGTGTAAAAAATGTATATCAAAAAAAATTGTGGTTTGAGGAATTGCTTTTAAAATCCCATAGAAATCCTAATAGCTGACCAATATATATAATTGGGTGGTGATAAAGTATGCATTATGTCTCGGGAAGGTCTTATATCAGTAGTCTTATCTTGTTATATACTTTGGAGTGGAGCTATACGAGCTTGAAATTGAAATTGCCAAGTATTATCGATCCATATGGTACAACATTAACATTGAAAATTATAATAGATCTGTTTTCCACGATTTTCGTATCCATGCGGTTCCCACTTTTTTACTTTGCTATGTCGTGCTTGACTTTATGTGGTGTCTTTGTTTATTTGTGTTTCAAATTTTGTCATTGTCTTCGATTATTATTTTTTCCAGGCTAATAGTTCAATTCTCAAATACTTCTTTTAAAATTATTTAAATCTGGAGCTTTTTGTAAAAAGTGTTCTGGTTGACAACAACCAACAATCGCTTGCAATAGAAAAGCTAAATGTAATTTCTAATAAAGATCTAATGCACTACTACACAGATCATTAAAAAGGGGAATTCTGGCATTTAACTGTCTCAGAACAGACGAGATATTGTCTTACGACTTTCTTTTTTTAGAAATAACAAAATACGGAAGTTAAAATAAATTTCGACACCTTGTCTCTCCAGTGCAGAAAAATTTAAATATTTGGATGGCCATAAGATAATAAATAACTGATAGAGAGCATATAGCCCAATAAGATCTAGATACAAAGCCAACTAAGGACACAGCTTTATATGAGAGATACTCCATAGTTTTTAACATATTTATAAAAATTTAGATATTACACTTTTCCAATAAAATCGGCTTTCGGGTCATCACTGAAGTACTGAGTACTGGTTTGTTTGTTTGTTTTTTTTTCTTTTTTTTTCAGTGACCAAGAGTGTTATCAATATTTTTTAATTTGCTCTCGCAATTTTAAAAATATTTCATAAAAAAATGCAGTTTCCCGACTCGTTAACTTTAAAGCAAGTTCTAAAATCTGTTGAAACGAATTCAACGATTTGAAAAAACGAATCAAATTCATTTCAATAATTTTTAATATTTGAACAATTTGTTATAACGAATTCAACAACTATTATCACAAATTTAATTTGTTTTATTGAGTTTTGTGATAATAATTTCAACAATTTGTTATAACAAATTAAAATTTTGTATAGCGAATTATATTGATAGCAATCGATTTTTTTTTTAATTTGTTGCATATCATAAAATAAATATGCACACAATTTGGTATGATATGGTGGATCATTAATGGATACAAGACATCCCTTACACAACATCAAATTGGGGGATTCTCTGCTTTTTTTTCAATTTATACTTCATTTCTTCACAGACAACATCAATGTAAAAATTAATCCTTTTCGGATTCTCTTTATGGTTCTGCTTTTTTCTTAAGTCAATACATGTGTTTCAAAGCCGTTCTTGTACCATCTATGATAACTTGCTGAAACCAAATGAAGTTGAAGAAACGGAGCAATACAATTACATTTTGGAGCTAACAAATCCACAACAACCATTTGAAAAATGCTTTACATAATACGTAAAATAAATAAGTTCTGTTAGTATCAATATGTTTTTTTTTAATTGCATAGACCGTTTATTAAAAAAAAACTCATACATTGAAACAAAAAAAAATGCTCAGTATGAACTGATCTCATACACGATTCGATTTACATTGTAACACGGGGCCTTTAAAGTAAACTGAATTAATTGTGGTTAATTTTCGGTTAGTCAAGTACATCTGTCCTACACTTTATACAACAAAAGAAATATGACCTAAACGGAGCAACAGCTAAAATGCATTTCATGTTTTTAAACAACTTCATAAAAGTGTTCGGCCTCACTAAATCTACATGATTGGAAATATTGCAGTCGAGAGTTTTTAAATTTACCACTTGGAAGGACCTTTTTAAAAATCTGAATAAATTCTTGCGTTATTGTGAAAGATACTTTGCCATAATGTAACACTTGAAAGTAATTTAGCTTACATCATAAGAAAAGGATTTGCGTTACAATTGAATTGGGTGGCATTTTACAAATTTTTAAAAATACTTTTCTGAGCAATTCGTCACTTAATCTAAATATCAAATGATGAATACATTATAATCCAGTTAAGTTTGAGATTAAACACAAGGTAAATGCAAAACTTCAACAATAGTTTGAATTACATGTAATTAACCCTCAGTACAAAAAGTGGAAAGGAAATTTTTAGTGGTTGTGAATCCTTTTATACATGTATGTACTTAAGCTGGCTTTATCTTAGTCTAACAACAATAACGAAACCTTCTTGTTTTTGATATTCAGTATAACAATTAAAATGTAAAACTATGTGAATAAAGAACCGGATCTCCAAACTGGAAGTAATATAATGATCAGTTCAGTCACATATAAAACCCACTAGAAACATTTTTTTCAATTACTCTTCTATCACCTGTGATGCTGATTTTGAGAAAAACTACCCTAGCAGCTGAGACTGTTCTATGTCCCCATATCGCTATATATGACCCATGTGGATATATATTAACGGGGAATCTTAATATCATTGTAGATAAAGAAGTTAGACAATTCTTTAGAAAACGGCATAAATATCGCCCACCTTCAAAAATAAACTGGCAAGAATGTGTTGATATAATTAATGACGCTGTAACCAATTATTGTAAAAAATGGTGCAAAAGTGATAGTGCAGCCAAACATGCACTTAATTTTTTTTAAAGATAGAATTATTACGAAGGTCACCGACAGAATAAATTTTTATACAGATAACTATATTGAGCCACCTCCTAAGCTGTCTGTAAATAGAAATAAAGTCAAACGTGAAGGATCTTGGAAAAAATATGTGTTTGTACCTATTAACAAGGCTTCTAACAACGTTGCTTTTGTGTGAAAGAAATACTATATCGATATTCAACAAAAAGAACTGGAGAAGTCAGACACTTTCAAACGTACCAACTGGGACGAAAACACGTTAATCAAACAACATTATAAGGATACACAGTTCCACCTAAAGATAACATCTTACCTACCATGTACTGGGTTCCGAAGCTTCACAAAAATCTCTTTAAATATCGTTTTATTTCTGCATCTAGTAAGTGTTCTACTACTAATTTATCAATCCATTCAACTAGTTCACGTACTTGTATAAAGGAGTCGGTTATTAAATAGTGTGAAAAACTTTTCAAAACTCGGGTGTAAATTACTTTTGGAGTGGAAGTTTTAGATAAACTACAATCAAAGACCAGTCTCATTTATCGACAATTATTATTTTTCTACATTTTATACTACCCTTCCACATGCATGATATGATTAAATCCAAATTGTGACCACTTATTTAATGGTCTTTTAAATTTTCTTGTCTGCAGTTCATTTGCTCTAACAAAAAGCAAGGATTCTTCTCTAATATTACCTACAATAATCATTGTTCCTGGACATGTGATGATATGATTAATGCACTCAATCTTTTGTTGGACAATATTTTTGTTCCTTTTGGGAACACTATTTATCAGCAGGTCATAGGTATTCCCATGGATAAAAATTGTGCACCTCTAATTGCAGATCTTTTTCTTTCCAGTTACGAACGAGACTTTATGAAAAAGCTTCAAAACAGAACAATACCAAACAGTGATAAACTTATTTTTATTTTCAATGATAACAGCAGGTACATTGACGATATCCTCACTATTGATAATCCCCTGTTTTTAGATTATGTAGACATTATTTACCGGCAACAACTAAAATCAAATAAAGCAAACAATGATTCTAAATACTGCCCTTTTCTATATCTTACTACCATAATGGCCTCCGGTAAAATAAAAACTAAAATATATGCTCGTTTTTACGGAAATGTTGTTAAAAATGCCAGAAATTTATTAAAAGTCCAGAAAAGCTAGGACGTAACATTCATTACGTAATAGGGGATATCGATAAGATGTTTTGCTTGTATCCGTAAAATTAGCTTTGAGACCTAATGACCTGAAATTTTGCGCACATTCTGGCCTCTCAATGATACTGTCGATGTCTACTGAAAATCCATGATGATTCTTGACCAAACCCTTCGGGAAGTTTTTAATTTGATTTTTCTTCCGTAGTGCGACAATATTCTACCAGCAGACTAGGCTCCTTGAGCCAGCCGGCAGTTTAGCGGCGAGCAACCCTTAACCAATCTTTCTAAACTATGTATTTTTTTCCTTTCCTTTCAAGATTGTGGTAATGGAGTTAGTGGTCTACCTGTATTGAGTTTTATTAGTATGTTTATTATACTATAGGGAAACGGGACTAAAGGGGAGGTTTGTGTACCCATAAACCGGTGTAACCCTACCGCTGGCTTTTGCTAGTGCCGGTACCAAGTCCGGCTGTCCCGAGTTCCTATCGTTGTTTAGTTTGTCTTTTTGTCTTATTCTTGATCTTTATGTGTAGTTCCATAGCAGATTGTAGCATGTAATTATAATTTTCAGCCATTGTAGGTGTTTCCTGTCATCCATTTTTTACTCATAGTTGATTTCCATGGAAAAGTGAAGCAGTGGCTGGAACATGACAAATTCTGTTTTCCAAAGTTCATTAGAGTATATAAGAATTTTAGAAAAATAAAAATATCTTCAAAATTAAGTTTTATTTTGAATTTACGACAATGATGTTTTGTTGAAATTACACAGAAAGAAGTACTCGATTTATACAAAAAAGCTTACTCAAAAAGCTTATTGGTATATGAATTTGAACATTTTTATTTTAAATTATTTTGTTATAAGAATTTATAAATAGGAAGGAGTCAAGTAAGTGAGAACCGAACCGTCAGTCAAAAACGAATAATTCAAGGACAATGGCAACATCAGAAAAACAATCCAGTAAAGACACAACATGAGTACGTCATAGAGAGGAAAAATAAAGACAAACACACACATACAAAAATGAACAACACAGACTCAAAAAAATCATGGGTGATATCAGGTGCACCGGTACAGTAAGCATCTCCTGCTTCTTCTTCAATTTTTGTAAGACATCCGACGAGTCAAAACTGGAAGTAAAGTCTTATCCGGAAGGGTAACAACATTGGAAAGATCTGTTGTCATCTTGGAAACGAATACCCAATACCGGTCCGAAAGATCGTAATGTAAACCAGTGATGACTTCAATTTATGGGTAATATACCTTCGTTTTAAGTAGCATATTTGTAAGCAACCCGGCTCTATCAAGGAAGTCATTGTATCGACCAAAGGCCCTTATGTTAATCATAAGTTATAAAGATATGGTGATTCACCTTATTTTCGTGTTTACTTTGTTGAACAAATATTTCCATAGATATACATGTATACTAGTCAACAATCGAAACGATACACAGTTTATTTTACCTTTTTTGCAATTTGAAGTTCCTATTTAAGTATTATGTTTATTCCAATTTCAAATGAATTCCGAAACAGACACGATGAAAAGCTGGAATGGTAGTTTTTCCTATCGTTATCTACGTTTGTCTTTTGTCTTATTCGTGTTTTTCCTCTGTAGTTTCCTGTCAGATTGTGGCATGTAAATATAATTTCAGCCATTGTAGTCACAGTAGGTAACATCGTCCTGCGAGGACATGATTTTCTACGATTTTCCCAAAATGATTTTATACGATTGTCATGGATTCTATCCGATTTTACAAGCGGAAATGCTCCTTTGTGTTCTTATTCTCTATGTTATTTTGCAATTTTTACTACAATGTTACTTCTCTGTCTTTATAGTCCGGAATTGTGTTATTGATATAACGTAGAAACCAGAGAATTCGGAGTTTCGTGTTGTCCTGGAATTTACACGATTGTCCACTACTGATGTCCCAGATTTTATACGATTTGTCTGTGAATTTATACGATAGAAATTTCAATTAAAATGATAGCGCAGCTTTAATTACAAGATAATCATGAATTTTGTAAGCAAAAAATGATAGATGAAATTGAAATTTAAGGTTTATTTTAAAAACTAACTGTCGCAACGAGGTAAAATAAGCTGAGTAGACAAATGATTTGGATTTATATTTTGTATACGACCGCAAAAAATTTTGTGGTCGTATAATGGTATGGCGCTGTCGTTGTCGTCGTTGTCGTCGTATGGCGTCGTTGTCGTCTGTAGACACTTTTGTTTTTGGTCAATAACTTAAGTTTAAGTTGATGAATCCTTAGGAAATTTTGACACAGTGTTTCTTGGCACAAAAGGAAGGCTGGGTATAGTTTTCATTATTTTGACCCCTCCCGTTTTTAAAAAAGGGGCCAAAAAGGGCAAAATTTGGTGTTTTCACATATTTGGCTGTAGAATATTTATTATTTACCAGATTTTGATGGGGTTTCTTTCAGTGTGTTCCTGAGGAAATTTCCTTTCTGAAGTATGTCAACGGATTTGACGTGGAATGTACCGTTCATGAGATAAATTGGGCCCAAAAGGGGCAAATTTAAAAAAAAAATTAAATTTTTATTGTTAGTCTGATTTGGTGCATTTTTTTGCAATGGATTCTAAATGAAAAATTAATACAGTGCTGCACCATCAGATTTTTGGTAATTTGTTTCCTTTCCAAGCTATGAGGGGCCAAATGGGCCAAAATTGCAAACATGCAGATCACCTAAAATTTTTATTGTTCATCCGATTTTGATGGGATTTTTTTCTTTAGATTCCTCTTGTTGTAAGCTTATGGAGGTACATCAACAGATTTGGCATATGTCTTACCGTTTCCAAACTATAAGGGGTCAAAGGAGCCGAAATTGCAAAAGTCGTTATTTTTAATTGGATTTCGGATTTCGATGATGATTTTTTTCATTGGATTCATCTTGATATATGCTGTCAGTAGTATGTCAACAATTTTGCTTAAATCGTACAGTTTCGGAGGTTTCAGGGATCAAAAGGGCTTATTTTAATGTTCCCTAGTTTGTGTCCAGCTAGTTACTGTGTCAAACTCTTAACTGTGTCCTTATTCGTTTTTAAATAACACCTATTCAAATTTCAGTGGTCGACATGCTGCGGTCGTATCATGCTGCGCTCGGCGTAGCACTTGATTTGCCCTTGTATCGCATAATTACCTTACTGTCTGCAATTGTGGTTCTCATCCAGATTTTCCATTCTTGGAAATAAAATAGAAAAATCCTGTATTAGGAATTATCTGATTTATGAATGCGGTCCAATAAGTAACAAATGTGTTAAATTTATATACAAGAAATATAGTTTATTGATTGTCCAGCATAATGCCTAGTCAATATAATGCATATAATAAAATATCATTGCGTAATTTATTTCATATTGGCATAGTTATAGATCTGAGGTAAGTCATATTGGCCAGAGGCGCAAGCTATAATCAATCAATCAATGTTACATCAAGTACATCGCTTAAAATTGAGTGTCAGACAATTCAGTTTTCGTAACATGAGAAATCCTACAATGCATCTCCTACTTCAGACCACATAACTAACCAACCCTTACTTTAGTTAAGACTTCATATTCGTTTATCGCTATCATCAGCGATATGGCGTCCCCTATTTCAACATCCTGCTTTCCTGTTTACAATAAATACCAAATTTCAGACAGCCAATCCAACTTGTTATCTTCGATTAAACGGGACTCATTTTAAAACGAAGATATGTACATAGCACTATTTTTAATCGTCAGTTTCAATACAATTCTTAAGTTTGTTTAATACCTGTTCACATGTTAAAGGATGAATCAAATGTTACAGGTTGGTTTATAAAGAATATTTTGACACTGTTTATTGCTCTTAAAGAGAAAGGACATCCGTTATGGCCAGATTCTACAACGCAATTATGATAATCATCTCAATCATTTCAATTAAATCACGGGAAATTGATGTAACAGACAGTCCCTATCAACGACAAAAGGTTTACAAAGGACAGATCTTAACTATTCGAGTCGTGGGCATAACTTTGTTGTTGGACTGTGCTGTTCCTAGGGTGCAGTGATGTTGTGACTAACTAACTAACTGGCAGTTCCTTTGTGAAAAGAATACAAAATGCTACATTATAATATTCGGGTATTTTTACCTGCGTCACCAACGGTGACCGCAGGTCTAGGAGCCTTTCGACTCCGTCCGTCCGTCTGTCCGTCCGTCCGTCACGCTTTGGGGGTACCAAGTTTGTATAATCTGAAACTCCGACACCTTTAACCCGATACTTTTGAAACTTAGCACAGTTGTTCTGGACAAATTTGAAGATGTGCACCTTCCCTTTTGGTGAGATTTGGAAAAAAAATGTGGAATTTATACATTGTTGAACTTAGTCATTTTCTCATCAAATTTTAACATTACGGTACTGAGTTTGTGTAATCTGAAAATCCGACACCTTTAACCTGATGCTTTTGAAACTTTGCACAGTTATTCTGAACACATTGAAGATGTGCACCTCCCCTTTTGGTGAGATTTGTACAAAAATTGTGGAATTTATCCATTGTTGAACTTAGTCAATTTTTCATCAAATTTTAACATTACGGTACTAGGTTTGTGTAATCTGAATCTCTGACACCTTATACCTGATGCTTTTGAAACTTTGCACAGTTGTTCTGAACACATTGAAGATGTGCACCTTCCCTTTTGGTGAGATTTAAATAAAAATTGTCGAATTTATCTATTATTGAACTTAGTCATTTTTCATTAAATTCATTAAATTTTAACATTACAGTAGTGAGTTTGTGTAATCTGAAACTCTGACTCCTTATATCTGGTGCTTTTGAAACTTTACACAGTTGTTCTTGACACATTGAAGATGTGCACCTGCCTTTTTGGGCAGATTTGAAAAAAATGTTAACTTTATGCATTGTTGAACTTAGTCATTTTTCAGCATATTTTAACATTACAGCGCCTGATTTGTGTAATCTGAAAGATAAACATTCTGACTAAATACCTTTGAAAATTTTTACTGTTGTTTGAACACATTGGTGATGTGAACCTCCCCTTTAGGCCAGTTTTGATTTTAAAAAATGTCAAATTTATCTATTACTGAACTTGTACTTTATTTTATCCTATTATATCATCATGGTACTCAATTTTTGTCCAGAGACGTTGCAGAGTTTTGAACGCATTGACCATGGGCAGCTATTCTTGAATTTTTGCATTGCTTTCATATGTTTTCTCATAAAGATTCAAATTATGTGTTTATTTGAAACTCAGATATGGTTTTCACCTTTGCTGAAGGTTAGACTCTACTAAATGACCAATCAGCTGCTGGCATAGTCAAAAATAGTACCTATATAAACAAAGCCATGCTACTTTCGCTTTGGATATAACTGTCAATATTGACAATATCCGAGTTCTTAAACGCTCTTGTGATCATGAAACACTTCCGGATTGACAAGTATTTTGAATTAGCCAGCCTCATTGCATGAGAAAAATACTGAAGCCTCATCAATGTTGACTCATATGCCCAAGGATGTGAAAGGGAAAATTGGTCATTTGCATACCCCAGTTAAATGAGGCGATAGAAATTTCTTATTAGACTTTAAAGTTTGGGTCATCGTTTGGATATGTTACTTGGCAGACGTGCCACTTTTAGAAAATCATATCACCGCATAATAGTTATGAAAATTCACAAAACGTTATAATGGCCACCTATGGAAAATATTTAGTGGAGTCTGGCCTGAAGTGATATGGACTATTTTCATTTTATGCTTTGTTCAACTTTGTACATTTAGTTTCGTTTTTTTTTCTTCTTTTTTTGTCTATTACAGTAATAGGGCATCTTCGCTAGCCAAGGGTTGCGATCAGCTTCTCTCCTCTTCACCCTTGGCGGATTGAGCCACAATTTGTGAAACATCAGTTTCAAATTATCTCCCTTTGAAGTAAGAGTTTCAGTATCATTTATTGTAATAATAAATGATTATTTATTGCAACATAAAATACAACAATTCACAATATATTTGACTTCCAGGAAATAACCCTTCAAAAGTAAAGAAAGATAATTAAATCATGGAAATTTTGGAAAATAGAAAAATCACTAAACGACATATTTTAAGTTTTATTGTTTTGATATATATTCAAAATCTGAATGTAAGTTAATTAATTGGCTGCAGTGAAGGTTAACTGCAACCAATCATAGACGTGGATTTGAGACTACAGAAATCCAGCCCAGTAGTCAGTACTTCGGTGCTGACCCGAAAGCCGATTCTATTTGGAACCTTGCAATATCTAATTTTTTGTAAATTTTGTAAAAACTAAGGAGTATCTCGCTCTCTCAAAGCTCTGTCCTTAGCTAATTTTGGCGTTATATTTAGATGATTTTGGTTATTTGTTCTCTATCAGTTTTTTTTTAACTCTTTGAGTTAATGGTCTTCCAAACGTTCAGATTTTATCTGCACTGATGAGACATAAGTTGTCGGAATGCGCATATGCAGAAATTAAATTCACAGTAACTTCGGTATTTAGTTACTTGATCTGCCATTTGGGTGAAGATGAGAGGAGCGGATCGTAACCCTTTGCTAGCGAAGATGGTAACAGGGTTGAACTTAATATAATCTCAATTATAACTTGCATTTGAAGAATTTTTGGTAATAAGGTAAATGAATACTTGTTTAAATTGGTAAACCTATACATGATTTTCTGTTAGATTGAAAAAAAAAAACACTTTCTTTCTAAGTTGAACATGAGTGACGGTGACGCAGGTCCAGACATGTAATTGGTCTTGTTGTATTATGTATGAATGCACACATGTCTGTTTCCGTCCACATTTGATAACATTGTGTTTTCTTCAATGACAAAAGATATACAAGTCAAAAACTGACGGTGGGGACAGATTTATTGAATCGGTTTTATTTTAAAAACAAAAAGCGAACTGCTTGTCAAAATAAACAAGACAAACTGTCAATAGCTCATATTCAATGCCATTTCGATTATTCTTGCTCTGCTTGATGTGGCAGTGTTTCACTAAAATGAAAAAAATCACTTTAAATCGTTAACTTAAAACAAAATAGTGCCAAATATGAAAAATAACATGGGTCCCAGATCTAGTCTGGGCAAGTCGGAGGTTGGAAGGCTTGGCTTTTTAGTTGTGCATGATAGAATTAAGCAACTGCGATTTGGACACGCCTCCAAAATTTTAAGAACAATTGCCAGGACTACTTTAAACAAATTTTTTAGTTAGCGAACGGCTCATATTGAAACCAGATCAAGTCGCTTTTGAGGTCAAATCAAAACTGTTAAAATTATTATTCTTCTAAAATCGACTTTGAAAAAAAAATTCTTAAAACGCTATATTAAATAAGTTAGATTTTTTTTGAGATATCAATGAATGATACATATTAAACAAATTTTGAGTTACTATCATACATGTACAAAGACTTCACGTTAAATTAGCATGCATGCTTTCACGGGATATCCTTTGAATGGTATAAGTTTACTAAATTTTTAGCAATTTCGGTCTTTTGTTATTTACTCTATATTTGGCACATTTTATAAGTGTGTGTTTTTTCATAACTTCAATTGCACTGGAAATTATTATACTATCACAAAACTCATTTCCTGCTTTAGCAGGCATGACATCTACGGTAAAATATCTTTAAAATGTGGCTGTTCAAGATTATTAAACTAGAATCTCTGTATCGCTCATCTGGCGAAAACTAAAAAGTTTCTTTTATTAGCATTGGATGATAGGAAAGGTATTCTGAATTTTTGAAAAAGGCCCTCCTTAATACAAAGGGAAACGAATGCAAAGCAAAAAAAAATAAAATAAAAAAATAAACGGAAAAAGAGGAAATTTCAAAACAAATAGAGCCTAAAGCATGGCAATTTATATTTAACACA